>JACEEZ010020234.1:359430-411930 GCA_016584305.1 Chionoecetes opilio
ATCTCGCCGCTCCCTGGAATTCCAGTGTAGGATAAGCCACAACCTGATATGCAGCATTATACCAGAAGTCTGCAGAGCCTTGTACTCAACTCTTAAGGGCACCTACCTCAAGCTTCCCACGACTTGTGATGAGTGGCAAGAAGTGGCAAGCACCTTCAACAATGCTTGGCAGTTTCCTAACTGCATAGGAGCCCTTGACGGGAAGCGCTTCCTTATAGCAAAACCGCTTCACTCGGGAGATGAACCCCATCAGAGTGTCATCATGTTAGCTCTTGTTGATGCAACATACAAGTTTTTGTACATGGATGTTGGTGCTCGACATCTTTCAAGTGATCGCAGTGGATGGGATAAGTGCAACCTTAGAAAATACTTAGAAGAGCAAAGGCTTCAGGTACCAGGTGATGCACCATTACCTCATTCTTCTACACAGTTTCCCTACGTGATTGTTGGCGATGATGCATTTCCACTCCAGACTAATTTGATGGAACCCTATGCAGGAACAGATGTGACTGGTGACCAGTGCATTTTCAATTATAGGTTGTCTCGCGCGAGGCGTGTATCTAAAAATGCATTTGGAATACTGGCAGAAAAGTTTCATGTGTTCCAGCGACCTATAAACTCAAAGCCTGAACATGTAAACATGATCATATGTGCAGCCGTAGTCCTCCATAACTTCTTGCGGGTCAACTGTAAAGTACCCGTGTCTCTTGAATGCTTAGAAAGGGAAGACATTGTTCGTGCAATTGTCATTCCAAGACAGCGTCAGGAAGCAGCTGGATTTGAACGACTTCAGGTAAATGGTAAAGCATACTCGAAGCATGCCAAAGCAGTTCGAGATAACTTTAAGACTTACTTCATGAATGATGGAAAAGTAGCATGGCAGGAAAGGATGGCTCTACATCACTAAATACAGTAAACCCTCTATAATTCGAACCTGTACGATTCAAAGTTGAGGCACTCCTTGATTTCCAAGAATTGCTTCATCTGGCGAGAAAGGAGGCGGGAGACCTCATAACTGGTTTAACAATGTTAAGATCTGACTTCAAAGTTAAGCTATTCTTGGCTCTCTTGGGCTTGATATCAGAGGCACTAGAGCTTGCAGGCCTCTAAGAAGACATCACAGATCGATTGCGCGATCGTAAAAGTGAGCGAGACCCATCGTAAAAAGAATAAAGGGTAATAAAATGGATTGATTGTATAAGTGAAATATCGTAAAGCAAGGCATCCATATAGCGAGGGGATACTGCACTGTTATTTACAAGGGTACTCGTGCTACACTGCCGCTGCCAGCGGTGGACTTGCAAACAACCACCTTCATACCATTTACAACTTTCAGACTACAATGTGTGGTGATATTAGCAATTATGTTTATATTTGAGATCATTGTTATGTTTACTATTGGGGTTCCTTACGTGTTAGCTCAGAAAAGCTGAGGACCTCATGAACAAAGTGTTTGCTCACTCTCCTTTATGTTTGGTTTACTTCATAATGTTCATATCTTTGAAAGGTCATAACTCGAAGTCTCGTAAGTCAGGGACACTTTGTATTACATATTTTCGCATGAAATGTATATTGCAAATAAAATAATAGTTTATACTTACTGAAAAGCCTTCACTGATATCAACGTAATATATCTAATACGTACTTCACTAATGGTAATGTTTCTTCCTGTTTGCATGACGAAGAAGGAAAGACTAAACGTCACAATAGCAATCATAAATCACAGGTTCTTACACTTAAATTTGTGAATGAGCAACAAATTTTGACTAACCTTAGTAGTGTATGGAAGTAAGATTACGTGGCCTTAAAAAAGAGACTTATCTCATGCTGTAACTGTTATTATTGGGAGAAGCCTTAAATGTATGCCACTGTATTCAGGGACTGAAAATCTTAGGAAAAAAGAAGAAATAAATGGAATGAAAAAAATATATAGTCATTTTACTGCAGATTGGGTGACCTGAGATGGAAAGTGACGCATCCTGCAAGGGTTAAAGGTAGCCCTCATGTTCCTCATTTTGAGTTTCTAACCTTGATGACATTGAATTGATCAAACTTCTCTCTCTGATTAATCTGATGAGAGTTATGCTTTTTTCTATTTATTTTCTTCTAGAAAGTTCTCTGTTATGGGCATCAGTGGCTCCTCATCCTTGAAGTGCATGTGTGCTGTGGTGAGCAGCTCACTTCCCTTCATCTTGTCATCAAAAGGAAGGTTCTCAGGCTGGGATGATTCATAGTTTTGCTCTGCTGGCAAGATGGCTTCTGCATCAGGATCTTCCTCAGGTAGGCTGTGGTCTGACACAACCTCTGCAGCCTCACCAGGTGGCGGGGCATTGGCTGCAGGCTCACTTACAGACTGCAAATAGCAAATACATAATCAAGAAAAGATTATCATATTGTTTCATTATCAACAAAAACAGATATTACATTTGATTGGGCCAACCTTTATTGTTTCCTGGGCTTCGACATGCATTCCCAGTGTCAGGGCTTGATTTTTGGGAAGGTTTTGAACATCAACCCAAGAAGATTCCAAATTTCTTTTAATTTGCGGGGTAGGAATTTCTGCGCTAATAACTACATGGATTTGGTGTCCCAATTTTAAAAAGCGAAAAAATATCAATTTATTTTTTTTGACAAACCAAAAGGTTTTGGTTGGAGTATTAAATAAAAATAATAACTTATCCTAAACCTTTTAATTTTCAACCTTTTATAATTAATGGGAAATTCAAAAAAATAGCAAGCTCCAAATTTTTAAATTTTTCCCTCCAAAAGTAAAATAGTTCGACCTTTTTAGAAGGGGGCCCCGAAAACATGGTTTTATCGGATCCCCCATTCTAGTGGGACAAAAAGGCGGGGGTCGCCACGGGTGGACCCTACGAAGGGAAAACTACGGCATGGAAGAATTTCGAGTTTTTTTGCGCGAAATTGTATTCCGGGTGCTATATTACTGTGCTCTGTTCTCGCTGAAAAACCACTATAGAGAAGACCTGAGGTAATGGCTGATGTGCAGAGGCTTCAAAACCCAAGAAAACAGAGTCATAACAGAGCCTCGTCAAAAGGTAAGCAACTGGTAGGTACGTAATGTGTCCCTACCACTTGCTTAACTTCTTAATGAGACTCGGGTGACTGTTTTCCTGGTTTAGAAGCCTCTGCACATCAACCATCACCTCAGGTCTTCTCTAGTGTTGTCGCGAGCACGGCAATATAGCACCTGGAATATCAATTTCGCCCAAAACAACTCAAATTTTTTTCATCGTCGTACTCTTCTCTTTGTAGGCTGTACATATTCATGGTTATGATAGTTTTAAAATACTTATTAATGAGTTCCTTTTGTTGTCTTTGATGTAGTAGTGCTACATCATGGTTTAAGTGTTACTTGACGAGCCAATGAATACCCTTGAGTCTATCCCAACATACACCAACCTTTGCTTTGATTTATCTTTTACTCCATCCATAAACAAGTTGCAAAAACCACGGTGACATTACCCATCCTTGCTCATGATACCTGCAGGGTTTACTGTCGTCTACCGATATTTTTGTCCTTACACAAATCGGAAAGCTCGCCGACAGTAATGGTTAGGTTGGTACCCGGTCATTTCGCCAAAACCATAGTCATTTCGCCCACAGGTCATTTCGCTCACACTATGGAGTAAATTTCGCCCACACTATGGAGTCTATAGGAGCTAGGGAGGTATAGGTTATATTTGTTAGTGTGTCGAGAACCCCCAACCCTCCGCTAGGAGGTTAGGTTAGATTCTTTAGGTTAGGTTAGGCTAGGTTAGATTTGGGTAGTTTAGGTTAGATTAGATTTGGTTAGGTTAGGATAGGTTAAATTTTGGGTTTAGGTTAGCTTAGGTTAGGTTATCGGTGGGTCAAGCCCCCTGCTAGGGTGGGTTTAAATTTTTGGTTAGGTTAGGTTTATTTTGGTTAGGCAATTTCGTCATTTCGCCCACAAGACATTTCGTCCACAGTTAAAGTAAATTTCGCCACAATAAGTCAATTCGCCACTCTAAAGTCAATTCGCCACACGATCCATTTTCACGGAGTCAGTAACTATATCTTCCTCTGGCAGAAATGGAATGAACCAGAAACCCTTTGGGCGAATACGGTAAAATTCAGTGTTTGCCCATACTCTCCCACTTCCCCCAAACAAGTTTGGGGACCTGTGGGAATGCGGGGTTTTCGGGTGGGGAACAAATTTTTCGTCGGAAACACGTAATTAAAGAGTTGGTTAGGGGGGTAAAATTCCCTAGATCTGGGGTTTAATTTTCCTTATATCTAGAGAAAATTGCCTAGCCAAAAAAAAACCTAACCAAACCCAAAATTAACCTACACTAGCAGGGGGCTTGACCCACCGATAACCTAACCTAACCAAATCAAAACCTATCCTACCTAACCAAATCTAATCTAACCTAACCTAACCAAAATCTAATAGGTTAGATTTGGTTAAGTTAGGTTAGATTTGGTTAGGTTAGGTTATCGGGGGTCAAGCCCCCTGCTAGGGTAGGTTAATTTTGGTTAGGTTGGGGTTTATTGTGGTTAGGCAATTTTCTCAGATATAAGGAAATTACCCTAGATCTAGGAAATTTTACCCCCCTTACAAACTCTTTAATTACGTGTTTCCGACGCATAATTTGTTCCCCACCCGAAACCCGTACTCCCAGGTCCCCAAACTTGTTTGGGGGAAGTGGGAGAGTATGGGAAAAACACTAGAAATTTACCGTCATTTCCCCCAAAGTGGTTCATTCCTTTTTCTGCCAGAGGAAGATATAGTTACATGACTCCGTGACATGGAAATCGTGTGGGCGAATTTACTCTTATATGGGGCGAATTGACTTACATGTGGACGAAATGTCTTGTGGGCGAAATGACGAAAATTTCCTAAAACCAAAATAAACCTAACCTAACCAAAATTAACCTACCCCAGCAGGGGGTTGGGCCCACCGATAGCTAACCTAACCAAACCCAAAATTTAAACCACCTAACCAAATCTAACCTAAACTACCCAAATCTAACCCAACCTCCTAGCGGGGGGTTGGGGGTTCTCGTCACACTAAACAAATATAACCTAACCTCCTAGCTCCTATAGAATCCATAGTGTGGGCGAAATGACCGGATACCAACCTAACCATTACTGCGGCGAGTTTTCCCGATTTTTGTAGGGGCAAAAATATCGGTAGACGACATTACCATGCAAGTACCATGAGGCAAGGATGGGTAATGTCCCGTGGTTATGCAACTTGTTTATGGATGGAGTAATAAGATAAGTCAAAGCAAAGGTTGGTGATGTTGGTATAGACTCAAGATATTCATTTGGGTCGTCAAGTAACACTTAAACCATGATGTACCACTACTTATTATGAGGAAAGACAACAAAAGGAACCAATTAATAAGGTATTTTAATACTATCATAACCATGAATATGTACAGCCTACAAAGAGAAGAAGACACGACGATGAAAAAATTCGAGTTTTTTGGGCGAAATTGATATTCCAGGTGCTATTTTCCGTGCTCGCTGACAACATAGAGAAGACCTGAGGTGATGGTTGATGTGCGAAGGCTTCTAGACCAGGAAAACAGCCACAGCAGAGTCTCATTAAGAAGTAAGCAAGTGGTAGGGACACATTTCGTACTACCAGTTGCTTACCTTTTGACGAGGCTCTGTTATGACTCTGTTTTCTTGGTTTTGAAGCCTCTGCACATCAGCCCATTACCTCAGGTCTTCTCTATAGTGTTGTCAGCGAGAACAGAGCACAGTAATATAGCACCTGGAATATCAATTTCGCGCAAAATAACTCGAAATTCTTCCATCGCCGTAGTTTTCCCTTCGTAGGTCCACCCGCGGCCACCCCGCCTTATCCCCACAATGCACCGATGTAAACAAACCGTGACGTAGTTATGGGTAGGGTCCATTGTCAGAGTTTTCTGCAGCATCTTCCACCTCCTCTGTGCCATCCACTTCGTCAGCCAGCCTCCACATAGCCTCCAACACATTAAGCACCTCAAACACTGAAGAACTTACCTTACAAATCCCCAGAGTGACATTACTGTAGCGTTCAGAAGCGGTCCCCCCCCCCCCCCCCTCTCGCACTCTCCCTACTGAACGATACTGAACGCTTCACAATACACATTGCTACCAAGATAGCAGCTGCCAAAATTTATCTCTGTGGCGATTCTTATTGTTGCAGAATAACTTGTTGATGACCCTGTATTTGAAGCAGCAGAAGTTATAGCAGCAGGAAATGAAATGTTAGGGAGGCCAGAAGAGGAGTCTTTCTTTGCCCTTTGTTTACATACCCTTATTGTGGCTCGAGCTGACAACTCAGTGGCGATCCACCTCCCAGGGGTGTAGTGCGGTGGCGTGCGCTAGGCATACTCTATGCTTACTTCACCTTGCGCCTCCGTGTGCACCTGTGTGTGTTGCCTTACTGAACGCAGCCCTTGCCTGTAGACGCTATCAGTGACGCCTGAGTGCTCAGTGTACAGTAGTACTGCATTTCAAGACTTCAGCCATGTTTTAGTGAGTACAAGTACTACAATCTGTGCTGTTTCGGCATGTTTTAGTGAGTACTTATTGTGTGGAGGGGCTAGAGGTAACCATCGGATGATTCGGACTCGGCTAATTCGACCCAGGTTTCCCCCCAATTAATTCGAATTAGAGAGAGTCTGTAGCCATCTGCGATGGAAGGCTCTGCCTAACACCACACGGGCAGAGCAGAGCCAATCCCATTTGCCAGACCATAAGCAGAGTAAATCTAGGGTTTCTGTGTTGTGTGCAAATGCAGATGGCTCACATAGGCTTAGGCCAATGGTAGTGGGAAATGCCAAAAAACCTAGGGCAATGAGGCCCACTATGAACAATTTGCCTGTGTATTATGACAATAACACCAAGGCTTGGTTCGCAGGCAGAATGATCAAGTCCTGGTTTTTCAAGAGCTTTGTACCCTCTGTCAAGGGGTACCAGCAACGGGAGCATCAGGTGAAAGCTGATGAGGTCAGGGGTCTGCTTTTTCTTGACCAAGCCCCAGCCCACCCCTCAGAGGAAATCTTCACCACCCCTGATGGTAAAAGAAAGATTATGTTCCTCCTAACCAACACAACCTCCATGGTGCAGCCGATGGACCAGGGGATAATTAATGCTTTCAAGAGGAATTATAGGAGGCTGATGTTGGAGGATATTTTGGTGGTGGAAATGGAGCCTAAGGAAGAAGAGTGTAGATGCATGGAAAAGTTATATTATGCATGATACTGTCCCCAACATCAGTAAGGCATGGGACCTTGTTGCAAGCCGATCACTGCTACATGGGTGGAATGTCCTGTTCGACATTCATCTGTCTAGTCGGTCGTAAGTCGGCGAATAGTTGTATTGAGGTATGTCACCGAAATAGCTGGTAACGGAAATTTGATTTACCGGATACTGTAAACCCTCTCTAATTTGAACTAATTGGGAGGAAACCTGGATCGAATTAGCCGAAAGTCTGAATTACCCAATGGTTACCTCTAGCCCCTCCACACAATAAGAACTCACTAAAACATGCCAAAACTGTACAGATTGTAGTACTTGTACTCACTATAACATGGCTGATACTGAAGTCTTGAAATGCAGTACTACTGTACACTGAGCACTCAGGCGTCACTGATAGCGTCTACAGGCAAGGGCTGCGTTCAGTAAGGCAACGCACACAGGTGCACACGGAGGCGCAAGGTGAAGTAAGCATAGAGTATGTCTAGCGCACGCCACCGCACTACAGCTCTGGGAGCTGGATCGCTACTGAGTTGTCAGCTCGCGCCACAATAAGGGTATGTAAACAAAGGGCAAAGAAAGACTCTCCTCTTCTTGCCTCCCTAACATTTCATTTCCTGCTGCATCAAATACATCAACAAGTTATTCTGCAACAATACGAATAGCCACAGAGATAAATTTTGGCAGCTGCTTTCTTGGAAGCAATGTGTATTGTGAAGCGTTCAGTAACATTCAGTAGGGAGATTGCGAGATGGGGGGTGGGGGGTGACCGCTATTAAACTCTGCCTTGGCAGGTGTCACTCTGGGGATTTGTAAGGTAAGGTCTTCAGTGTTTGAGGTGCTTAATGTGTTAAGAGCCGATGTAAATGGCAAATAGGAGGTGAAAGATGCTGCAAAAATTTCCGACAATGTGCGCAGGAAGTGCGCATTGTTGGACAATTCAAACTTCAGTTCTGATTATGGAAAGTTATTGAAAAATTTCAATTGGATCTGAAACGGGTCGAATTATCCTAAGTTCTAATTATAGGGGTTCGAATTAGAGAGGATTTACTGTAATTTGATTCACCAGAATCGCCCTTAGCTGAATTATTCCGTTACATCAAGCTTCTACTGTGTATATATATATATATAAATATATACAGTCAAACCTCGATATAACGGACCTCAATGTAACGGACTCCATTTGCGTGACAAATTTGCGGGCAAGAATGGCATATCAGACCACTTATCGCCGCTCGAATTGTCAACTCAACTGTCAACTTTGGAATGCTTGGGTTTTAAGGAGTTTTGATGAATCACATATTAAGATATATAAGAAAGGAGCCTGTGTTGCTAGTGATTTAGTGGTAGGTGTGCATTGTTTAAAATAATGACTATTAGTGTTATGGCGTGGCCGCTGCTACCGTCTCCCTGTCACCTCCACACCCTAAATCACCCTTATCTAAGGTGACACGCAGTGCTACACTGACCTAAATAGTGACACGTGTATAGAACTGCACTTCACAACCATATAATATATATAATAATGAGCATTAGTCATGATAATAGTCAATACCTTTGGAAGCCACGGCTGAATCTGTTTATTTACCTTACAACTAGAGCTTGAGCTTGACTAGACAGACGGATAGCTACGGTCTGCCATGGGCTGCGTTCCCTAGGGTTCCCCGCGCAATTCTGTTTTTTCACTCCTAGTGAACGATTGACCACCCATTTTGCTACCAAGATGGCAGCTGTCGAAATTTATCACTGTGGCTATTCTTATTCTCGCAGAATAACTTGTTGATGACCCTGTATTTGATGCAGCAGGACATGAAATATTATAGAAGCAAAAAGAGGAGAGAGAAGAGGCTTTTTTTGGCCTTTGTTTACATACCTTATTGTGGCGCGAGCTGGCAACCCAGCGGCAAACCAACTCCTCGAGTTGGTGTGCGGGAGAGAAAACAGAATCACTGAACTTTTTTCTGTACGGCGTACAGTAGCGTTCTGTAGCGTACAGAATGCCTTAGTGAACGTACCACAACAGCGTACCACGGTTGTGTTTGTGATTATTTCTCATTTATTTCACGTGTAGGAGCGGACCAAATTCAGCATGTAGTGCCAGTCACTGTTTACCTCCCAACATAGCTACCGTAGACAATACTATAGTCGCCAGTCACTTGCCACTGCACTAATGTTGCCAGGTACTATATATTACAAATTTTAGCATCACTACAGAATTTTATGTACCACTGAAGAGGCATGCACAGTAGTTTATATTATGTACATCACACTACATGTCTTCAGTGGCACATAAAAGTCCGTAGTGATGCTAAAATTCGTAATATATTGTGCCTGGCGACATTAGTGCAGTGGCAAGTGACTGGCGACTATAGTGTTATCTACGGTACACAGTCTGATTGTGTTTGTGATTATTTCTCATTTATTTCACAATTTTTCCTTTTTTTCATATATTTTCCACCCTTGGGAAAATACCCTCGCTATAACAGACAATCGGCTTTAACTCCTCCCCCCCTTTAGTCCGTTATATTGAGGTTTGAATATATATATATATATATATATATATATAATATATACATATATATATATATATTATATATATATATATATATATATAATATATATATATATATATATATATATATATATATATATATATATATATATATATATATATATATATATAAATATATATATATATATATATATATATATATATATATATATATATATATATATATATATATATAAGCAGATTTCACACTTGCCCTATGGGAGGAGCAAGCCACAAATAAGCAGAGCTGCCCTCATCTGAAAACAATCTCCCACCCCAGGATCTCAGCAAAGCGGGACAACTAAGGACTCACAACTTTCACAGCCAAAACTTTTCAAAGTTCAAATATATTCACGTTCACATGTCAAATTCTTGATCCTTTCCTAAAACTGCTTTTTGTTCTCATGTTTTATAACACTTCCTAATTCAAATACTGCTTCAATGTCATAGTTAAATAAGCACCAAGTTAATTAAATTCTTGGCCAAGAATGGTATCTGCACCCCAGCCTTTTTGCTAAAAAGGCAAAGCCAAAGGCAGTTTCAACAAAATTCAGACAAACTTTTATTAGTTATTTTACCTCAGTGTCCAGATCGGCTCCAGTTGACTGTCTGAATTTTACCATTCTCTTTTCAAATTCATTAATCATTCTCAAAGCTCCTTCCTGTAAAAGACGAATTAATATTATGTATTTCCCAAAACTTTTGGTTCAGTTGAGGGATTTTCCAAATTCCAGCTGACACTACTAAATACATAAAAACTATAGAACTTTTTTTCCAATGGTCCTTGTGTATTATAAAGCTATGCACACATTTAAAGGTGTAGAAAACTTGCATGGGCAGACTATCTATTTGTCAGTATTCATTTCAAGAGTGCAAATCAGGAGCTAATGGTATTTGAGAAAAGAGTGAAGTAATTGAGTTCGCAAAGCAGTATAGAATGAAAATTGAGAGCCAGAAGAAATGTACATAAAGTTGAATCAGGAGATAATGGAGGAGGTAAAGGAATGAAAATATCTTGGCTGTGTCTAATGAAAATATGGGAACATGGAATGGGAAAAAAGAAAGCTCTACAAGGATGGAAAGTATTATGATCTTTGGGTCACACGATAAGAGAAAGGGCAGTAAGCAAGGATGTATAGAAGGCACTGAGGGATAGCACAATAGTTCTGACTGACATATGCAAGTGAGAGCTGGATGTGGAATAAATACCAGAGGTCAAAGATTCAAGCAGTGGAAATGAGTCACCTGAGGGGTGGTGTGAACAGAATGGATGGTGAGAGTAATAAGAATGTGTATGGAAGATTTGGTATGATTAGTAAGAGAGGAATGAACTGTTGAGTGGTGGAAATAAACTGCAGCATCCTGAGATAGTTTGGACACCTGCAGGGGATGGATGAGAGTGAGGTAACAAGGATATATGAGAATAGAAAAGATGCTGGAAGTGTGATAGGACGACCCCTTCTTAAATGGGAAGCTAAGAGTGCAGGATTATGTGGGAGGGGGAACACTAAAGCAGAGTTTTAATCAGTACTGATATTGATGGATAATAATTGCTTTGTATATATTTGGGGGTGATAAGAGAGATGATCATTTTCATGAGTGGCGAGGAGATACCTGCTTTCCTGACAAATAATGAGCTACTCGCCATAAGCATTGAATATTCAACATTTTGAATTATTTAAAGTGTTCACGTTCATAGTGTTTAAATAGTGTACATTACACTTTAACAGTGCCCACATTCATAATAAGTGCTACCTAATTATTGAGGAAATTTGAATTTTGTACGTGAACCAAATGTACTAGTACTGACTTCTGCTTTCTAGAAGGGGTGAGCAGTACCCTTTTGAGATTAGTGCGCCATTGACTGGGAAGCACAGAGCCACATACACACAAACCTCGATTTCCCGGATATCGGATTTGCTGGACAAAATCCGAGGTCCGGGTATATGTCAGAGTCCCGGACATTTTTTTGTTTTTGTTTTTGTTTTGTTGAAATGCCTGGTCCTGTTCGTAAATTGACAAAGTTGTCCGGCGGTCCGAGCGTCTCCTGTCACCCCTGGTCAGTGTTCGCGCCTCCCGCCAGGTGGCAGCATGCTCAGCGGTCGTATTGTTTACATTTGGGCACACGACACTCACGGTTCACCTGCACCGCCTCCGTCAGTCCCCTGACTCCCACTGCCCCTGGTGCAGGAACATCTCTAAGACTATTGAACACTTTCTGCTGCCTCCCGCCAGGTGGCAGCATGCTCAGCGGTCGTATTGTTTACATTTGGACACACGACACTCACGGTTCACCTGCACTACCTCCGTTAGTCCCCTGACCCCCACTGCCCCTGGTGCAGGAACGTCTCTTGAGACTATTGAACACTTTCTGCTGCCTCCCGCCAGGTGGCAGCATGCTCAGCGGTCGTATTGTTTACATTTGGGAAACACGACACTCACGGTTCACCTGCACCGCCTCCGTTAGTCCCCTGACCCCCCACTGCCCCTGGTGCAGGAACGTCTCTTGAGACTATTGAACACTTTCTGCTGCCTCCCGCCAGGTGGCAGCATGCTCAGCGGTCGTATTGTTTACATTTGGGCACACGACACTCACGGTTCACCTGCACGGCCTCCGTTAGTCCCCTGACCCCCACTGCCCCTGGTGCAGGAACGTCTCTTGAGACTATTGAACACTTTCTGCTGCCTCCCGCCAGGTGGCAGCATGCTCAGCGGACGTAAAAGTCCGCGGCGGGGTAGTTGATATTGGCGGTTGCCGGACAGTAAATACTAGAGTAGGATAAACGTCCGGGGGTGGGTAATGGCATCGGACTGTTGCGATTCCCGGACCTTTGCGGTTCCCGGACCAGTGCTCCCCCCAATTAGTCTGGGAAAACGAGGTTTGTGTGTACTTGGGTTACATGCATATCTTAATGATTTGGCAGATTTTAAGGAGCACAATATCTGCATTAAGACTTGATCTATTAATAAAAATAAAAAGAAAAAGAAAAGAAATACATATAGTATATATATATAACTATATATATATACAACTATATATATATATATATATAATATATATATATATATATATATATATATATATATATATATATATAATATATATATATATAATATATATATATAATAATTAGGGTGGTCCAAAATCATAGGGGAAAAATTCAAAATTTGAATATTCTTGGGGCATGTTGATTATTTTGTTCTACCTGACTAGAAAATACTCCTGGCCAAATTTGCCACAGTTCAAAAAATATTTAGGGGTCCATCAAGAGGAAGGAAGTTGTTACATCCGGTGGGGGTTGCTACATCCGGTGGGAGAGAAGAAGACGTCAGTGGGAGAGAGGGAGACGTCAGTTGAGCTTTCGGTTCGCTGTCGGTCGGTGTTAAAAGTACTCTTTTCTTTTTCTTTTTTTTATCTCTAATTTTTTTTTTCTTTTTGATTCCCAGAGTGAGTAAGTATGGCGTGTTCTACACGGAAAAGCACGGAACTGTTCCTCTTTGATCAACCATTGGAGAAATTCACCGGCCGCCAATTGCCCACTGGAGAAGAAGTGCTGCATGGAGATCCGTTCCATCAAAGTCAAGTTGGAATCCGTAGTGAAGAAATACGAGAAGCTGAAAATTAATAGGAAGAGGAGTACGGACACTCAACAAGCAAAGGAAGTCCATTTCAAGAACGAGCTCAGTCGCCTCTTCGACATATCGCATAAGGATGCTTTGTCGTCCATGAAGAACAAAGAGGACCAAGCCTTCCTGAGGGATCTAGCTAATCAGCGAACGGAGCGGAAAATGGCAATGGGCGGAGAAGACCAAGAGCTGGTGAGGAAGGAAACGATGCGGATGAAGAAGTTGGCGCGGAAAAGTGAGATGGCGGAGAAGGAGAAGATGGCAAAGGCTGAGAAGTTCGCGACGGTGGACCTTTCCGACTCTTCGTCACCGTCATCTGGACCATCGTCCCAGGAGAATTCCCCGTTTCGAGGGGAAACATCATCGCAGGTCAGCAGCTCCCCCAAGAAGCGGCTGAAGGTTACACCGGAAGTGGTCTCTGCGCTGGACAGGACGAACCTCTCAGACCGGAAGGCGACCCACCTCCTCCAGGCTGTGGCTTCCAGCTCAGGATTAACGCCTGCTTCCCGAAGCACACTTCGTCGATCCAGAATGATGACCAGGACGGCGCTTGCGGAGGACATCAAGACCTCCTTCCAAGAGTTCATCAATGCAGAAGAGCCTCCTCTGATCGTTCACTGGGATGGTAAATTGCTTCCCGACTTAACTGGAGAAGGAGAAGGGAATCTTGTAGATCGTCTTCCAATCATAGTTTCCAGTCCTGCCCTGGAAAAAGAGAAGCTGCTTGGAATGCCAAAGCTCCCAGCGGGAACGGGAGCAGCGATGGCTACAAAAGGTGGTGGAAGTTCTCGGCGAGTGGGGTATCAAGGAGAAGGTGGTCGGTATGTCTTTCGACACGACAACCAGCAATACAGGAATTCATACCGGTTGCTGTCGTCTTCTAGAAGAAGCTTTGGGGAAACCCCTTCTCAACCTTGCCTGCCGCCACCACGTCATCGAACTAATCCTGGCCGCTGCGTTCAAGGAGGTGATGGGGCCATCCTCTGGACCAACGATTCAGTTGTTCAAGCGATTCCGGGAACAGTGGCCCTACATCCCTCATGAAGATCCCGAAGCCATCGACAACGTCGTCGACCCGAGGATCGATCTCCCTTCCGTCATGGAAGGAGGCATCGATCGGTGCGATGGAGAGAGGGATCCAGTCGAGAAAGTCCGAGAGGACTACCGCGAGTTGTGCAACCTGTCCCTCTTCTATCTCACCGAAACCTCCGTCAGCCGATCAAGAAGCCGGAGCCTTCCACCACGCCCGTTGGATGGCAAAGGCAATCTACGTTCTCAAGATCCGCATGTTCCGGTCCCACGTGCAAATGACAACGCGGGAAGGCAAGGGACTTGAAGAGATCGCTCTCTTCGTCGTTCTCCTCTACTCGCGCGCGTGGATGGAGGCGGGGCTGGCGACCGAAGCTGCGTACAACGACCTCAACCTCGTGAAGGACCTGCACCACTTCCAGGAGATCAACGGAGCGATCGGGAAGACGACCCTCACCACATTCTCCCGCCATCTCTGGTACCTCGGCGCCGATCTCGTGGGGCTGTCTCTTTTCTCGGAGAGGATCAGCATGGAGGAGAAGAAGAAGATTGCTGAAGAGACGAGGAAGGAAAAGGACCTCGACCGAATCCGGTTCAACAAGGCTGCGGATCAGCTCATCAACTCCTCGCTCCCCTCACTCACCTCCAGCGCCTCTGTTCGCGCGCTCACCCTCCTCAACATCGACATCTCCTTCCTTTCCCTCCCTGTGGACGAGTGGGAAGCAAACCCTGCGTACCAGAAGGGGGTGTCCACAGTGAAGAACCTCAGCGTCACAAACGACGGGGCCGAGCGTGGGGTGGCGATGATTTCATCGTACAACGACTCCCTAACCAAGGATGAGAAAACCAAGCAGGACCTGCTCCAGGTGGTGGAGGCTCACCGGCGCAACTACCCTCACCCCCATTGAGTTGAAAACTATTTCAGAGAGAACATTTTATGCTCTTTCCTTTCATTTTTCCTATTAGTATTGTGACATTATAATGAATCCGTTGAGAAAAGTTGAGAGACTTTGATGGACCCCTAAACCACCTCCAAATCTGCTATTTTTTTGTTTCTTTGCGTTTTGCAACGTCAGGAACGTTTTGGCAAACATGCCCGCGAGAAATTCGAACTTTCATTTTTTTGGATCACCCTAATATATATATATATATATATATATATATATATATATATATATATATATATATATATATATATATATATATATATATATATATATAGCTGGAACAGAGACCCATCAAATGTTTAAGGAGGCATTTGGTGGTGATGCTATGAGCCAGAGTAAAACATTTTTGTTATAAGATAACTTGCATCTGGAAGACATCAGAAAAACAACAACTATTCTCACCTTGTCATCATGGTTGTGAAGAAAGATGGAATAATTAAGGCAGACACTAGGATCTCGTAATTCCAGACTCACAGCTTGTTCATAGGCCTGGCGTGCATTTTCCTCATCGTCCAAGTATGTAAGGGCAACTGTTGAGAGACAGTATTCACAGAAACAAATTGGTAAAAAGTAAAATTTGTAGTGTCAAAACATTTCAAAATTATCTTAAAGTAATCGTCCAGACCACTTCATCATTCCTAATTTAATGCAATAAAATTGTAGCCATTAGCGAGTATATCAACAATATGTTGTCACTTCTTGCATCCAGTCAGCCGTTTTTAAATAATCCGCAATAAAAATCTGCAAATTCCCCGAGCTCTCAAAACACTCCTCAAGGCTTGCAGATGATGCACCATGGCTCAGTGACGTCACATCAGGAAGCCTCCTCTCCCCGCGCTGACCCAGAAGCACGTAAACACGAGATAAATATATAGTACTTGAAGATTTTTGGGTGTTTCTGATAAATTTTTTCGCGATATGCCACATGCATGCATCCTTTATGGGTGCAGCAAGACAGCTGTGCTTTCCAGAGAAGTTTGCACACGTTTCCGACTGATACGACGACGTTAAATCTTTGGAAGAGATTTGTGCGGCGGACACATCACCCCCCACCCACCCACACATTCCGTAGCCACACACCATAGCGTAGCCTTGTATGGCAGTCTGCAACACAAACCAGTCAACAACACTTCCTTGCCTGTCATGTCACACTGTCTACATCACCCCCCACCCACCCACACACCATAGCGTAGCCCATCACAATCTGAGGTTCGTTTTCCTCATTTACGCGAGCACTGTCATTTATTTCTGTCTCAGATTGAGCATCGTACTCTAGATCTGTCACAGCAACAGATTCACTGTCTGACACCGAAGTACAATCGCTCATCATCACATTTGCCGACAGGTGTCACACAGGCAGACGACCGTTGTTTACATTCTCCGCTCCTGGTGTGACGTCATCAATAATATTCGTAGCCCTGTTGGAGGGAAGAAAAAAAAATTGCACGCTTTTTACAAGTCGTGTTTTTACGGAAATAAGGCCTGGAAATCAATTATTTTTGGTGGATTAGGTGTTTTGAATGTATGTTCAACATAATTAGGCAAAAAAAAAATGGGTCTGGACGATTACTTTAAGATGCATCTCAGCAGACATGGATCCTCTTTATATATCTATTGCCAAGATAATTTTTTTCCCCAAAAAGTGGAAACATGCTTGTTTATTCACTGGAGACTACATGAGGGTTATGGGAACCATCCGCTACCATCCAAGGATATATTATTTAGCAGTAGCTTCCTTTTTGGTGTGTGCATATTCACAATGAAATACTTTTGGTGAAATTTGGAGTCACTTCAATTTTTTCCCTATTATTATTATTTTGTCTTGAAAAAAAAATCCCTACTACGTAGTTATTTATTTAACTCCTATTTTATACACACTATGTATATCATATCTGAAATCTTTCAGATATGATAAGATACACACAGATAAATTTAGTAAGAGAGTGAGTGAAGCCAAAGCCAAATGGTAGAAAATTCGGAAGATTCAAGACCGTGGGCACGAGTGCAAGTGATGTCGTTGCGACATATACGCAACAGCCAGCTTTGGCTTGAAAATTAGAATAGAGTAAGTAAGAGGGAACAGAAAAGTGACTGCTGTCAGTGCTCACAGACACCGGGTTCCAGTGAGGAAAAGAAGATGAGGTTTAGTGGAGGAGAGGTGATATTATTCCACAGATTGGAAGTTAGATCTAAGAGTGCGAATGTTGTAGAAGTTTAGATAGAGAAGTTAAGAGGAAGCATCGAGCCCTCGAGTCATCACCGTCAGATTGGTCCAGCCTGGGGACATTTCTGGTCCCTCCCCCCGCACACAGGAGGTTTAAGCCTAAAGCTGGCAGCTACACCAAAACACAGCCCCTTCATTTCTGAGCAAAGTTTCATATCCTTATGTGCATTATTACTTCTGCCAAGGAGGTTATGTCTTATCCTTGGTATGTGTGTGTGAGCAGGATTACACAAAAACTAATTTACGAATTTCCATGAAATTTCACCAGAGGTATATTTTGGCTCAACTTAAGTGATGATTAACTTTTAGAGGCGTGAGGGTACTAATAATGCAAGTAATAGTGTGTTTACTAGAAATTGTAATCAAATTTGCTTGTTCAGCTTTGGTGGGGGTATCCTCATAAGAGTGCTCGTTCTTGTTATTTGATAAATGTCAGGTCTTATGTAATGAGACAATTCTTTTGAAATTGTGGTTCATAATCTTACCATATCCTAACATCTCCAACTGCTCTATGGTTGAAATCATGAAATTGAAAGACAGAAAAGGAAAACAAGCTGACTTTCCCGTCAATAACAATCAACAAACACTTAAAAATGTAAATATATTGCACAAGATTCCTAATTCAGCAGTTCAGTGCTAGTTTTTCAGAAGAAAGCAAACATATGGAACTTGCAAGACCCTTCCTTCTGCACTACACTAAAACTGTAAGGGTTAATGACAGGAAGAATTAGTTTTGTTAATGACTGTCTATAAACATGAAATATACACACTTGCAAGGAGCATGAAGATGTGGCCTTTAGTGGGCCGCAGGTTGACAGCAGCTGAGAGGAAGTGAAAAGCTGATGTGTACTGTTGCATGGTGAGGTGAACCAGACCAAGGTTGTACAGTATTTTCCAGTCAAATGGTGCCAGGTAATTGGCTCTCTTCAAACAGCTAATTGCCTGAAAGTGTAAATGTAAAATGCAAATGTAAATGAGAGAAAGATTTTGCTTTCAAAATAATTATTATTTATTTATCTTAGATTACACCTAGACTTGCCTCTCATTGCATGTAATTTTTTCTCACTTACTTTCGCTTCTTTGTTTCATATCAAGCTTTCATTTATTCAAGATCCCACAGGCTTTCATTTATCTTGCTCTCTCCGTCAGGGTGTGATGTTTACTTGATTACAGTGTCTTCAAAACAAGGCGGCGGACGGCGCAATTACCGGTCTACTCGCAAACTTGCGTCGCCTACTAAAAGAAATCACTAGGAAAATGGCCCATAAATATTGTATGAAAGGAGTTAATTTGACCCTGAAAAACAGCCAGAATACATATTTTAACACCTTCAAAGGCATGGGCTTCTGGTAGGCGGCCCCCGGACCCCTGGCCTATCAAGCAGCGCCTCGCTTCGCTCGGCTTTCAATCAATCTCCACCTCCTACTTTCTTCATTCCAACTCCTACTTGAAAGGAGTTTGCTACTATAAAAGAAAATGAAAACACTGTGATTACCTTAACTGAATTAATCTACATTACTGTAGCTTTTTTGTAATCACCCTATCAACTCATCCTAACATGTAAATTTTTGCTTTCTAAACTATAGTCCACTCTAATCTTTCTTATGCTGATTATTAAGCTGAGGACAAAGCTAGATTCCATGAGACCTCTAATGTCACAATTTTCTTTTTCTATTTATATGTCCGTTTACCCCTTTAGGGTATGGCATGACCATTTCTGGCCTTTCAAGGCAAGGGTACACATTGCTCACATACACACACCTTCACAAGGAGGACACGCTAAATTACAGACCAGTCTCTATAACCAGTGTAGTAGAAAAATTATGTGAAGAGATAAAGTAGACGCTTGTTGCAGTGGACTAAAAGGGGGAGAAAATTGTCTCGATTTGGAAAAATCTGATTTATCCAATGGATATTCAACTTGTACAAGTTGTAAAGATACATCTCACTGCAGCACACTTTACGTTACATTTATGTATCTTTATGTGCCATTATGGGTTATGGGGTATACAAGTGGTGTTGCCGCTTTGTCTGTTTTGTTCCTTTTATTTTCTTCTCTTCTTGCAGTCTTGTAGCGTAATGAAGTGCCACTTTTTTTGGTGTATAAGACGCACCTCTATTTTCATAAATTATCTTCAGGGAATTTTTTTCTTTTTCGCTTTTGATTATCTATTTAAACATGGATGGATGCACATATATACAGTAATAGAAACATAATGCTTTGTTGAATTGTTTAAAATTAGATAGGCACAAAATTGATGAAAAATAAAGATATCTTCATATAAAAAACTTGTATCATTGAAAAAATGCTTGTTCAACAAGGAAGGGTGCAAATTCATGAATTTCATGTCATCCGATTCTCTTATATTGAATGCTTGTATAACATCATCTAACTGACAGCAAGATTTATATTTTCACAATAAAATTTAAAGGCAAAAAGTTCTGATAGTGTGTCCCAGAATTCTCCCATGAGCCTGTGTTAAAATAACACATACTTACAGCTACATATTTTTTCTTGCCAAAGAAGCACATGGCAATATTGTTCCAGAGTGGTGGAGACTCAGGGATGGACTGTGCTGCCACTCTGTACTTGGTGAGAGCAACATCAAAATCTTGGTGGCTCTGTCAAATGAAGTAAAGTATTGTTAGCGATAATCAATATACTATTTCAAACATTGAAATCCAGGTCAGCTGGACTTGCTACAGGAATAAATACTTTAGTTTCTTATTTAGGAATAAGATTTTTCCATTTCATGAAATTTTCTAATATTTCATCATGATGGAAAGCAAGTAATAGTACCATATATTCACAATGATATGAGCAGATATGTTCTACGGAGCCTACTCGTACATCAAATTCTCGTATATTAATGATGAAAATACAAGGGCTTGCTGGGATACATCCCTTGAGCTCCATCAAGCTGATTCTTGACCTTGCGTGTGTTTGCTTTCAGGTGGGTATAGGCATACATAAATACATTTGAAAGATAATGCTGTTTGTAGTGTAGTGAGGATGAAGATAATGTATATATTACAACAGAACAGTAACTCTGTATTAATTGATCTAGCCCTAATCCCTTAGAAGGGGCAATTTACTAGTGTTAGGTCACCCAGCCTGAGGTACAGTTGAACCTCATTCAACGTGGTCCCAGTCTGAACTTTTGATGCTTTCCTTGAATGGAAGGTGAGAAGAGAAAGAGCATTGCCTACGAAAGGAAGGTCTGCAAGCATGGAGGTTAAAAAGGGATAATATGCAAGTGAAAATTTGGTTTTAAATGAAAAGCAAAGTTCAAGGATCTAAGCAGTTGAAATGACCTAACTGAGAAGTGACGGTGGTGTGAGAAGAATAGACTGTGAAATAAATGAAAGTGTGTTTAATATGGCTGGTATGTCAAGTAAAGGTGAAGGACTGAAATGTAGAGCGGTTGAAGGGGTAAAACACAGCACTTCAAGGTGGTTTGGCCGCATAGAATGGCAGAAAGTGAGGATAGTACAGAGGACCCCCCTTCCCCCACAGTGAAATGGAAAGACTGGGTGCTAGAGTATGGGAGAGTAGGGGGAGAGAGGGGGAATAAGAGGATCAAAGCATGCAAGATGGGAGCGCAGGGACAGAAATAAACGAAGATTCTTCTGTTGCAACTGGGTGAGAATGAGGTGCATGGACAATAATACACAATGGACATGTGCAAATGGAGACCAGCTGTGGCCACCTCTTTGAGAAGTTTCAAGGAACAGACATTAAGATAGAGCACGGCTATTCAATTGGCGGGCCGCGGGCCAAATCCGGCCCTTGAATAGATTTCCATTGTGCCTTTAGCAGACTCAGAAGAATTGAAATGAATTAATGAAATCTATCAAAATATTTAAGTATTTACAAAATTTCACATGAATAGATTTTTGTCACGACTAACTGCATTGAATAGCTGTATGATACATGTGATAAACCTTGTTTCGTTCTACATATGGATGTTTAGAGAAAAAACTATTGAGGTAAAACAAATGTAGGGCCCTTCCATCAATTTCAGTTATATTATCCGGCCCTTCTCCTAAACTAATTGAATAGCCCTGAGATAGACTAAAATAGACAAGAAAGAAAAACTGTTTATTGATTTTGCCCTAATGAATGATAGAGAAGAACTGAGATATTGGTGCTGGCAGCAATAGGTGGAGGAAGCCTGGCTAGTCAGCCAGGCATATGACAAGTTAGACTACCAAGGTGTGGGGTCTAGGGAACACTGGAGTTGTGACCTTCACCAAAATCAAGGTTACAAGGTAAGCTGCAATTTCCATGGCCGATACGATAACAAGTCACAAGTGAGCTCCACATACCTGCATCATAGATCCCGCAGCAAGAATAGCTCTTGTGTTGGTGGGGTCAAAAGTGAGAGTGGTACCTAAGTGCTCAAAGGCTTGTTGGTACTTCCCAATCTGCATGTACAGCAGTCCGAGTGTGGTGTGGAGTTCAGCATTTTCTGGAAAATACCTGAAAAAAAAATAGAAAACCATTTTTCTTTTACATATAGCTGGCCTTCTACTTCGTGGGGTGGCTCACAAGAAATTGCAAAATGCATTGCCCTATATAACTAAAATTCTATGAGCAAACATTTTTCATATTACCTTAGTAGAGTTGGGCATGCTACTGCAAAAGGTCCTTACTACAAATGTTTCTATTACGAATGGTTAAGATGTTTGAACAAGCAAAATTGTTAGAACGTAAATGAATGCCTACTGGCTGCAGACACCTTGATGGGTCTCGTCATCATTGAGGTAATCATCGGCATTGTCATTTTTGGTTCAGGATAAGGCAAGATACTCGGATCCTATCGAGACAATTTGCACCTACCAACAGCGAGGTTATTGATGATGCCAAGAGCCACCGCGCCAGAATGAAGTCAAGCAGAGAGTAGGGTATGAGTGCAGGGATGCCGCATGGGAGCCCAAGGTGCTACCAATAAGCTACCCTGATGGGCATGGGTTTGAGAGGTTAACTGGTTTAGATGTCTGCTTATTTCTGCCTTAAACTGTGAAAATGCATGCAATTACTCAGCAAAGTAGTGATTCATTGAATTATCTTTGAAATTAGAAAAAATCACCCCCTAGCAAGACGGCACCATAGTGAGAACAGCTGTTGCCGTCTTGGAGTTAACTCAGGAAGATCAATGGTCTGTTTGTTTTTGCCTTAAGGTTTGAAAATAATCTTTTTTGCATTTACTCTGCAAAATCATTCAAACCATAAGATGGCAAAATAGAGTTAGATAGTTTTGAAATTTTAAGAGAAATTATATCTGCGAGAAAACTTCTTGTCTACGTGCAACTCGGTGAGATCATCTTTTGGTTTCTTTGTTTTGAACCGCATGATTCAACAGTGTAATTTTTTGCTTCTTTTATTCATGGCCTGTGAAAATATTTTCTTTTTGCAATAGTTCTCCAATATATTTCTAACTATATGTCGGCAGAATAGTGAGAAATATAATTACCACTGAAATCAAAGAAAATAAAGGGAAAGATCCATACACCGCGTGTATGATCAGTCACCAAGCAGCTCTCGACAAGAAACATCAACTTGCCCCAGCCACGAGCCTTGTGGGCGCCCCCTTGGCCTCCTCCACGCCGGATTGTCTCTTACAGATACAACCCGATGGGAAGGATTGGTTTCAGGGTAGCGTGCCACATGCCCATATAGCCGAAGTTGGCGCTGACGGACTATGCAGGTAATAGGCCTCGATTCAGTCTCACGGTGCAATCGCTGATTTGACACGTAATCATCCCAGCGATACCTCATGATTCTGCGAAGACATTATTACCAAAGGCATTGATTGTCTCTTCAAGTCACTATTTAGTGTCCATGTCTCACAACCTTAGAGTAAGACAGGGATCACAAGCGACTTGAAGATCCGGATCTTTGTCCTCCTGCACAGGTACCGACAATGCCAAATACTCCCGCTGAGCGAGTCCATAACACCGTGGGCTATGCCAATCCGCCGCAAGACTTCTTGACGTGACCCGCCGTCATTATGGACTGCGCTACCAAGGTATGTAAAACTTTCCAAGATCTCAATGTCCTCGCCACACACATGAACAGACTGTACTGCTTCATCTAGTAAGTCTCCAAACACCTGGGCCTTGGTCTTAAGCCAGGAGACCTTAAGTCCCAAAGACTTTGCCTCCTCGTGCAGCGCCTCGAGAGCCATCACCAGGACCTCCAGCGACTCAGCAAAGATTACTGCATCATAGGCAAAAACAAGATCAGTGATCTTGGTGTTGCCGACGGATGCTCCACAATCACTTTGATCTACAACCCTGTCCAATACCCAGCCCATACAAGCGTTGAAAAGTGATGGGGCAAGGACGCTGTAGCGAATGGAGTCCGTTAAATCCGAAATTTGGTAAATTGAGTGTGGAGTGTATTTCATTGCCACAAGCAGGAACCGAGCCCACGTGAGCCATCTGTGCCCACCTTTACTTTGTGACCTATTCATCGCAAGTCTTGGCCGGATAGATTAAAGTCACACCGCCCCTGAGCGAGGTCGGGTAGAAGCTAAGAATACCTAAAAATAGCCTAGACTAAAAATCCTTGTCTTTACCTTTGCATCTTCAGGTGGCGACCTGGGCACAGACACCCGTGGAGGGGTTCGATACCTGCCTGTGGCAATGAAATATGTAATGAATCTTAAAGACTTACTCAATGGCTGCTCTGTAGGTATTGATGGCAGAAGGGACATCATTCTCCAGCAGGTAATCTTGGCAAGTGAAGCAAAGGTCTGGTGGTGTTTGTTTTGTTCCAAGGCATAAAGCAGCTGTTCACGTGCTCCTTCATGGTCCTTAAGGTGCATGTAACAAACCTGAAAAAGAGAATATTGGTAGTCCTGAGACTGTCTTCTGATTATAGCCACAATATTATTCATATACATATATGGACACATATAGATTGGCTCCAAAATATCTTGGGAGGACTGCATGTTTAGAAACCCTGCAACCATGCACAGTGCTCTTTTTCATACAGCGAGTAATCAGGCGAATGCAAAAGTGTTGCTTTTCAGTGTTGCTAAATGCAAAATCGACAAATTCATAGTGAAAATGAGTGGACAAAAATGTAATTGGTACCAGGCAGGTATAACTTGACTGATTTTTGACATATGGCTTGTCATTTTTTGGCTTCAGCTATTACACATCCTTCATACCATGATTTTATTTAATAATGGGGAAAAACGATGCAAATAATTATTATGAGTACGTATCACCCTCTACATAATCTTTCCTAAATAAGAAAAACACAAGTTGAATCAAGAACAGGTGTGTTGTGGCATACAAAATTTCTCATGACAAATATGATACCAAATACACCCATGCCTCGTTTACTGCAACCTCGCTTTACAAAAATTCATTATTCAAAGAGTTGTCCAAATTCCTTACCAAGAAAAATAAAGTTACGCACAAAATTTTAGAAAAAAAAGAAGGNCTTAGCCTGGGTGACAACCCACTACCCCGGGACAAAGGGCTAGTTTGACATCCGGGTCAGCACAGTTATCTTCCCCATTTTTCCCAGGTACCCATTTATCTACCCGAAAGGGGGGATGAACAGGTGGGTAGGCTGGCCGCCGACTTGCCCTGGCCCGGATTCAAAACCAGGGCCCGCAGATTCATAGGGATCAAGGCAATTTGCTGCGTCTTCAATTTTTGTGTTGGCGTAACGTGTCTTCCTTCTCCTCCCATTGATTAGCGTGTGGACATAATGACTTTTACCTCCTTCTCCCACTGATTCCCCTGTCTGCATATTGTTTGTAGCATCAATTTGGGGTTATGTCTAAAACACAAAGATTGTTGAAAAACTTTGCCAGCCAAGATTCTATGATAAAGAAACACAAACATTTTAGTGGGAGTAACCATTAGCTTGGTGCATGTAAGGTTGCAGCGTGTGACTCACCCCTCCATACCACCACCAACCTGGGTGATGTAGCTGAGGTCACTCGGCCGCACCTGTGATCCTAGCTGTCTTCTCTCATCATGGTTACTCCTACTCAAAACTGCTTGTGTTTTCTCTATTAAAAAATCTTGGCTGGCAAAGGTTTTCAACAATTTTTTTGTGATAAGCATACCCAACTTGACGCTACAAAACACTGCAGACACGGGAATCAGTGGGAGGAGAAAGAGGTAAACAAATTACGCCCACATGCTACTCAGTGGGAGGAAGAGGGAAAGACAGACACAATATATCGACACACATATCAGTGAGAGGAGGAGAAGAAACACTGCACTGACACAAATAAATAGGGAAAAGGAGAGAAAACAGCTTGAATCACAGTTGTGGCCTGAGTGACCTCAGCTACGTCACCCAGGTTGGAGGTGGCAGGGAAAGGGGGATTAGTCACCTGTCGCCACCTTACATGCACAGAGCTAATTGTTACTCCCACTCAAAACTATTTGTGTTTATCTATCATAAACTCTTAGCTGGCAAAGATTTTCAACAATCTTTGTGTCTCAGCCATACCCAACTTGACGCTACAAACACTACACAGACAAGGGAATCAGTGGGAGAAGGTAAAAAGACATAACGCTCACACGCTAATAAGTTAGGAAGAGGTAGACAGAAACATTACATCAACACATATCAGTGAGAGGAGGAGAGACATTGCACTGACACATAAATCAAGTGGGGAAGTGGATCGAGCGACAGTCACTATCACATGAGCTGCTGGCCATAATTCAGTCACGCTGCAAAATAGGGGGGGGGGGGTTTCCTTCTTTTTTTTCTTACTTTTTTTCTGCTCCGACCGTAAGTGTGGATTGTCGTAAGTTGCATAGGTCATAATTCAGCAACTATGCATTCAGCAGTATATGTAAAATTCCCCCATAAGCTTTGGAAGCACTCAGATTAGTATGTATAGGCCCTGTGAACAATTCAGCAAAGGAAGAAGGAGAAACAACTCACTTTATGACAGACAGGAGGCTGATGGCAGTCTCAGCAGACCACTGTAGGTCACAGAGTGTCTTGACTGCCTGGTAACGGTATCCTCTCCACCCATATTGTGCCATCTACTGTGACTTCTTCCTTGTGGCTGACACGGGTTTGATTGTCTTGGCCATAAGATCCATCCATCTGAAACATATATCACAAACCTCGGTATCTTGTTTCCACATCACACCTTGGCATAACAAGTAATTCTACCTAATGTTAATGTTATCCCTGTTTTTCCCAGTTTAGGAGGTACAATACTAACAATTATGTGCTAAAGCCTTTTTAAGCCTTTGGCACTATGAACAAATAACAATAAACCTTCACTCAACAATAAAAAAAAAATTTAAAAAAAAAAATTAAAAACAACTGAATATATGCTCTAAAATCCCTTGTCGGACATTTCTTTCGGCTCAGTCAATGAAATCAAGTCGTTAATGTCACCTATACGCTGCTGTTGTCATACACACTCCCACCAGCAATACATACCTTCCCTGGAGTAGTTGGCCGCTGCGTACCAACTCCACATACTGATTCCACCAGGGTCACCAGAGTATGGCTGGGGAAGGTGTCTACATGCATCATCAACACCGCCACCAGCTCCCCGATGTTTTCGCTCACTGCCCCCACCTCCACCCGCACCACTCGCAGCCCCCCTGATACCCCTTTAGCAACACATTACCTGTCCATTTAACCTCAAAGAAAAATAACCCCAAAAAATAAAACTTCATGATATTCCTAGCCTTTGTGCTCTACACAAAATCTCGATTATAATTCTCTTGGTAAAAAACTTAAATTAAAACATCTTTTTGTAAAAATTAATACAGAATATCTCTCTAGTATATAACTTAATACAACACAATCTCTCTCCAGAAAAAAAACTCCCCCACAAGTCACCTCAAAGCTTGAGGGAGAAAGGATAAAGGCGAAAAGAGCATTTAAGAAATGTACTTGAGCTTGCTTGTTTTCCCTGTCAAAAAAGATATCTAGAAAGGAACAGACAGATATATTTTTAAGCAGGGCTCTCTAAACAACCTGATGGGGAACCTAAGCAAATTTTTTTCATTTAAATATACCACAATAATCATCCTCATTGAAATGCACCCCCAAAAGTGTTTACTTTTATTTTTTCTTTTGACATTCCAATACAGGGGGGTCCCGTTAACGAGCTTTTCGGTAAACGAGAACCGATAAACAGATGTGTAAATTGGGGTCTTTTTTTAAATTCGGATCGAAAATAAATGTTACGACATTCAAACGGGTGAGAAAAATTCCAATTATTTACAAAAGTAATTACAATTATTTACTAAATTAAAAATAATTTATGACTATTGATTTTACTAAGGTTGTACGATAATCAATCGAAATATGATAATTCGGTGGCTCTACGACAAGGGGGCCAAAAATCACAACCCTGGGCGAAAGCCAAAACGGAGGTAGTAGGGCCAAAACGCCTCTCTCGCCTACCTGATACACTTCCCTAATGACGGAAGCTAAAAAGCTGATTGAAAGCTCCCTCGATGGGTCGAAACGGTAGGAAGGTTGTGAGGGGGAAAGGCTCATCAGTCCCACCAAAACAATCATTTTTAAAAACTTCTCGCCCAAAAACAAGCCAGCGAACATATTTTCCGGCAAAAATGGCAGCCGACTGCCTCTCTGTCCCGGTCATCAAAAACTAATTCTCTTTTTATTTTAAATGCTTGCATTTTAAAAGTATTTTAATGTATCAATAGTAAAAAATAAGTGGAGCCTGTGTTGCTGGGTTATTGGTGGTAGAAGGTGGTAGTGTTTAAAATGGTAAATATTTGTGATAGGGGGGGGCTCCGCGGCAGTATTTCCCCGTCCTCCCCCCGCCAGCTCGGCCCATTTAACCTCATCATAAAATCTTAAATCCCCTTATTTAAGGTGCACATGGTCTACTTGATTTAGATAATGACACGGGAATAACTCACCATATCAAAGTTGTATAATAAAAGATGATAAGACGTTTAATCCCGCCCAAACCTACCTTGGCGGGGGAGGGGGCGGCCTGCCCCCTCCCCGCCTCTCTCAAAACCGCCGCATCCCCCCTCCCTGTGCCTTCCTGAAAAAGACTCAGCTCCTACGCCTGTGATAGCACCATAATTCCGTGATCAAGGATTCCTCATGGGCCCGCTTTTTCCCCTAATAAACCAAGGGGATCTCCGCTGGGGGCGGACATCGCTGCCGCCCCACAAAACAACACCCCCCTTATCACTTATAATTTTGCCTTCCTAGAAGTCAGGGCCTCCCACGCATGTGAAGCACCATAGTATCACCGGGGTCATAGGTTCCTTTAAGGGGGTTTTCGCACCCCACTAATTTACCAAATTTTTTATAGCTTGAAAAACGTCTTTTTTTTTTTTTTTTTTTTTTTTAAATTTTTGGGGTCCTGGAACCCAACCTTATTTTACCATTATTATGTGTTTCATTACGAGATTTCCTTTTACGAGTATGCCAGGTGGAACCCAACTGCTCGTTCTTCGGACCTCCCTGTACAATGTATTTTTTTCCATTTCTATGAAAAACAAAACGTATGTTGATCTTTTTGTTCTTTAAGGTGTTAACAGAACATTTTGCCCATTGGTATCGGGGACACACTTGCAAAGAAACTAGGCTCTACTAAGCTTCAGCACCACCAAAAAAACCTCCCCCCATAGATATCTCAAAACCCCCCGGGCCCGTACCACGAAAATATTTAATTAAGAAGGGTTTACACTTAAGTCCTGTGCGGAAGCACTTTAAAAACGGAAGCACCAATCAAACTGAACATTAGAGGTATATTATTAACAAGGACTGAACTGACATCTATTTATTAATATTCCTCCAAGATTCTTTCTCAGAAACACTAATGATACACTACTACACTATCTATAAACAATTGGAAAAGTGATAGTTCATTCCATTCCCAATGGGAGGTAAACCTCACATCTGGGAGGTTATGTGTCCATCGCGGTCATGTGAATACTTAAGTTGCTGAAGAAGGGACTTGATTATACCCATCAAGGACACTTAACTTTGGTGCCTGCTAATCATACTTAAACCTGATAAGTATTTTGGTAGGTATGACTTAAGTATTCTACTAAGACTTTAGTGTAAGAATTGCATATTTTCGTCTGCTAAGTACACTTAATGATACTAAGTATTTTCGTAGGTATGGGTCCTGCCACTGTACTGCCCCCATAAACACCTGATAAACATTTTATTATATGGGTAACTGTAAAAAACAAAATGTCTTATGAAGAAATGAAGGACTGTACTTGCTATGACCAAGCTACCACTGTATGGGGGTTTTTTAAGTGCCATCCCTGGTTCAATTTCCCTGACAAGTTTAACAAACTAGCTTTAAAAATATTACAAAACTTGTTCTCACATATTTAGTACAATAAACACTACAGTAAACCCTCTCTAATTTGAACCCGTATCATTCAAACTTCGTATAATTCGACCCGTTTTAAATTTTCAACAACTTTCCATAATTCGAACAGAAGTTCAATTATCCGGGCCTTACTAGTGCGAGTCTGACCTCTCCCATGCAGGCCGCAGTTGTCTCAGTCTTTCGCGATGCTTTACTCCTGGCAACATCTCCCCGCAGAGTGCTACCTCATACAACCACGTGTTCTTTTGTTCCCTCTCTAAGCCTTGAAGAGGATTTATTTGGTGATTATTATTATCAGTGACACCTGAGTACTCAGTGTACAGTAGTACTGGATTTCAAGACTTCAGTATCAGCCATGTTTTGGTGAGTACAAGTAATACAATCTGTGCTGTTTTGGCATGTTTGAGTGAGTTCTTATTGTGTGGAGGGGCTAGAGGTAACCATCGGATAATTCAGACTTTTGGCTAATTCGACCCAGGTTTCCCCCTAATAAGTTTGAATTAGAGAGGGTTTACAGTATCATAAAACATTATGTGGGTATATATGTTCCGTTCCATCAGCTGTGCCTTGTATTCACACTATTTCGTCACGGTTCCGTCATTTTTGGCAGTTCCTGCTCACCCTCTAAGCAGACATGGTGCCTTAGAGGCTATGGTTGAAGAAATTTGCATTAATAGCACTTCTGTTGGATGAAGAAGATGTGTTGAACTCTAAAAGAAAATATAATATCTATTTGCCGGCGTATAAGACGCACCACCACATAGGACGCACCCCTATTTTATAGGGAGATATTGATCAAAAACAATTTTGGTGTTTTGAGGGAAAATGGTTTTTTATCGTAAATTTATCATAAGTAATAAAAAAAAAAAAGGTTTTGCAGGGGAAAACAAATTATTTTGAGCATGTACCTAAATACAATATTCACAGTGCAGTAAATGTGAATGAAAAAATTATACTAGTTAAAGTGTAAAGGGAATGCTGTAGGGCAGGGGCGGGCAACCTCCGGCCCGGGGCCAGACCGGCCCGAGAAGGCCTAGTGTCCGGCCCGCCACCCTGCTCGGCATTAATATTGCAATGCGACCCGCAAAAACCCCAGCCCCCCCCCCCCCCCCCCAAAAAAAAAAGATCTGCCAAACAGCATCTGCCGGCAGATATTGTTTGGCAACTCTGCGCTCCCCCTCGCCTCACTCCGCGATCCTGCCAGACGCCAGTGTCCATTGGACTTTCGCATTGAGATTAGGTACGCTTTGTGGTCAGTACAGTTTGGAAAAATAAACTGCCACTAGTAGTGAAAATTATTAGAAACACTTTATATTAACAGTTCTTCATGGCAAGCAGCACCAGCCGTCTCACTGATTTGTATGTTTTTCATGAAATTCTTGTATATAGTCACTTGGGGTTTTCGTTTGTCACTCTGGCCCGGCTGCTCCCGAAAGTCTCATCTGGCCCTCGCTCTCCAAAGGTTGCCCGCCCATGCTGTAGGGTAGCCAAAATCGGTCTTAATTCATAGCAGGATGTCTCACGAATTGATATTCTAATATTTTGCTACCAATGACATTTAGCTTAGATTTAATGTTGTAGGTATGCCTTTGTTGCTATTCTGCCATGTGTTTAAACTTTGTGGAAAATTTGCAGTAAAGATATTGGTATTATTTCGGTAGTGGGCTTTCAAAAAGTCCTAGGAGTCTTACCTACATCATCGTGTAGCTTTCATCATTCAGAGTATTTTGAACCCCATTTCCCATGGTGCGATTGAATAATAATGTACAGTACTCGTCAAAAGTATGCGGCACCCTGCTCGAGGCACCGCATACTTACTGGCTAAGAAAGAATGATGCTCATGCGGATGAAATATTCTAGACAGAAGTATGGCGCACGAAGATGACATCACGGCAACCTTGAGCCGTCGCACAAGGCGAGGCGAGGCGCCAGTAGCCTCCAGGCTTTCAGAGTGAGCTGTTGTCTGCCGTGTCTTGCTCTGCGACCCTGCCTTGGTTTTGCACTTATCAGTGGTGATTGTGGTATTATATTTTATTATTGGCACCTACCAAGGAACTAAGCAAAGAAACCATTGCCGATCATTGGTGTAAAGGACACAGGCCACCAAATGAAAGAAATATAGGAAATGTTTGGTAAGTGCAGTGAGGAAGTACTTGGCGCGTTTCAGAGAGGAAAGAGCGTTAAACACCATCACAGAACCTGCCTGTCGTCCAGGAAGATTTCTCAAAGGTCTGTGAACGTTAAATCTTCGTTTGAGAGTAACCTCGCGTTAGCAAGGTATGAAGGAAAAACAACCCTGAAGTGTTTGGTAAACCGAATTGGTTTAAAACAAAATTTTTCCATAATTAATTTTTTTTTCCGTTCCTGGACCCAAAATAAAGACCTTTTTTTTTTTTTAACTTTTTAGCTATTTATGCAAAAAATGCCTTACACTAGGGTCCCACAAAATTTCGCATAAAGCGTTTCCACTATAAAAGCGAACGACCTAAAATATTCAAAAAATAATATCGTAATTAATAAATTAAATTCCAAAATTTTAATATTGGCTAAAACGCCCATCTCCGAGTCTGCCGCTCACCGGAATAACAACCGTGTTCCTCCGCATTCACCTCCATGGGCCCAAACCGCAGTGACTCTTCCCTCAGCCGTGATGGACAAATCTGATTGTCACCCTCACCCGCCTCCCGGGCATCACGAAATCAAACAAGGTCCTTCCTTATATATCTAATTTTTGATACATCAATCTTTAAAACCCAGATTCCAAAGTAAAACGAGAAAGTAATACAATTTAGTGAGTTCGACAATTCGAGCAGCGATAAGCTTTGAATGGAAAAAAAAACAAAAAAATAAAAAAATGTCACGCAAATGGATCCGTTACGGCCGAAGTCCGTTACCTCAAAGTCCGTTATATCGAGGTTTGACTGTATATGGTAAAATTTCAGTAGTGGGCATTTACCTATGTCGAAGACAAAACCTGGTGTACCTGAATAATTTTGATGTGTTTTGAATTAATCTGGCAATAATTTTTGCCTGAAATCAATGTTTTGTGTACATATGGAGGGGAAGGCGACCTACCCCTCCCGTCTCGCCACGCAAACCTAGCTCGCTTCACACTACCATAGTATTGATATTTTTTTCTTTTTCTTGATGTCATATGTTTTCTAAACCAAACCCTCATAAAAAATACTAACCTACAAATACTCTACCCTAACCTAACATATTCCGATTTAAACTACTTAAAAACCCTTCACTACCGATAGATTACCATTATAAGTCATGGAAAATTACGACTGAGGAACTAGTGAATTACCCCATAACTCATAGCTACACTGAAATACACGGTCTGATTTTGCCGGTTTGTATGGTTTTTGTGACTCGTGGCATGAGTTGACAATCTGGCAACTGACCATCAACCAGTGGGTGAAACAAATGACGTTATGGAGCCTGCCTGCTATTTTCATTATTTTATACCAGTGACCTAATACCATTGTGTTTTTGTACTACAGCCTATTCTATTTTTTGGGGTACTATGTATAGGCTATATTTTTTATGTATTTAGTACGTACAGTAAACCCTTGCTTTTACGGACCTCGATATAACAAATTTTGGCTTAACAAACTTTTTCTGCCACCGATATAGATAGGGATTTACTGAATAAATTTGGTAAATGCGGGGTTTGGTTCGGTGGTGGGTCGGCCGAACATGTACACACAGGTCGGACGGCGGCAGTGAAAACAAAGCCGACCTTGGCAGTGCGCGGCTGCGTGCCGATGAGTTGCTTTGTCGGGCGGGCATTTTGAATAGGGTGGTAAATTTCTGCTGCCAGTTTAAGAAAATAAACAGAGGAGGCCCCCCAGAAGGGGAAGAGGAGAAAACTATAAAAGTGAATGGTGATATATAGAAGAATGAAGGGTGTTTAATAGAAGATATGAAACAGTTTTTTTATTTTGTGACATTTTTAGATAAGGGTGGAGTGGAGAGTGCGTAAAAAAAACGAGTAGCAATTCAGGGGTAAAATGGAGAGGATAGCGGACTGCTGATAAACAAGTTTCCACAAAAACAGAGGAAGAATTTTGAACTTTAAAGATCTTTTTTGCTGTAGGGTTTCTGAGCATGGACTTTGACAAAGAAGTTTGAAGATGTGTTGGTTGGGGGTGATCGGAAATGTTGAGATATATACGGGGACACTTGAGAGATATGTCCGTGAAGAGGTGGCAAAAAATGGGGTTTGGACTGAGTAGGGGCCAGAGGGGGCACGATTTCGGGCATGGGGGTTTGGCCGTGAAGAGGAAGGGGGTGAGAAATTGGGGAGAGCTGTTAGGGTGGAAGTTCCAGGTAAACCGTAAACCCGGGGAAACCTAAGAAGACGGGAGACAGTGTGTTAAAGAGTATCTGGCACCATTGGGCATTAAAATTGAGGAAACGGATAAGATAGTTAGAAGCTTAGCATCTCCTCTACCTCTGAAAATTAGGGAAAAAAACTGATGTTAAACGAAAGAAGAAATTTATCTTTTTTTGTTTTTTTCCAATTCACCCATCCTACATTTTATTTACTTTAAAATTCCCAAATTCCCATCTTCTGCCCCATTCGTAGATTTTTTAAATAATTTTATGTGTTTTAAAATCTGTATACGAAAAGCCCTCTCTAATTTGCCCCCGTATTATTAAAATTTCGAATAATTCAACCTTTTCAGGCCCATTCGTTTTTTTCAAAAACTTTCCTTCCTTCTAAATTGTGGGATTTTTTTTCTGCAACATCTTCCCACCTCTTCTGTGCCCCCCTTTGTCGCCGGGCCCCTCATCGCCCCAACACAAAGCACCTAAAGCACTAAAGTCTTCCCCCAAATCACCAAGGACACCATGTTCGTTTAGTAGCGCCCCCCCCCCCCCTCGCACTCTCCCTACTGAAAGTACTGAACGTTTTTACAAAACCCTTGCACCAAAAGCGCTGCCCAAATTATCTCTGTGGGTATTCTTTTTGTTGCCAAAAAACTTGCTGATGCCCCGTATTTTTGGGAGCAGAAGTTTTAGCAGCACAAAAAAAATTTAAGGGGGCAAGAAGTGAGAATCTTCTTTTCCCTTTTTTTACCCCCTTATTGTGTCGCGACTGACAATTGGCATCCCCTCCCAGGGGTGTAGTGGAGGGGGTCGTAGGCATACTCTATCTGACTTCACCGTGCGCCTCCGAGAGCACCCGTTCGCGTTGCATTATTAACGCAGCCTGAAAACGCTAAGCTCAAAACCTCAGCATCTGGGTTCACGCCTGGTGGCAACAACGGACCATATCCTGCGTTCTGTCCTGGTGGAACGCCCACGTGAGTTTCGCAGGGATGCTTGCAGCCTTTTGATCTCAGAAAGGGTTTGACTCAGTGCACGAGATCCCCCCTGGATCTTCTGCGCTTCGCGGGGTTTCCCGCAAGGACATTTATTTGATGACTGGCCTGTATTTTGGGGGCTGATAGTGCTGGAAATGTGGGAGTGTACCAGCTATTTCCTTGAATACAGGGTGAGGGAAGGGGCTCCCCGCCCCATCATTTTTCCAAAACTTGTATGGGGCTGGAATTTGGGGAAAGTTATGTAGACCAAAGGATTGTGGAGCATCCCTCGGCACACCAAATTACTGATTTTGTTTTTGCCGGTGATGAGTAAACTTTTTCTTTTCTGGTCGCTGGAGGTCCTGGTGATGGCTCTGAGGCTCCCAAAAAGGGGCAGCCTTTGGGAAATTGAGGGGTCCTTCCTGGCTCAAGACCAAAGGGCCAGGGGTTTGGAGGCTTACTAATGAAACAGTAGCCCTGTTCATGCATGCAGCGAGGATATTGAGATCTTAGAAATTTTTTACATACCTTGGTAGCGCAGTCCAATAATGACGGCAGGTCACGTCAAGAGGTCTTACGGCGGATTGGCATAGCCCAAGTGTTATGGACTCGCTCAGCACGAGTATTTGGCGTTGTCGGTACCTGTGCAGGAGGACAAAGATCTTCAAGTCGCTTGTGATCCCTGTCTTACTCTATGGTTGTGAGACATGGACACTAAATAGCGACTTGAAGAGGCAAATCGATGCCTTTGGTAATAAAATTTGTCTTCGCAGAATCATGAGGTATCGCTGGGATGATTAGTGTCAAATCAGCGATTGCACCAGGAGACGAATCGAGGACTATTACTTGCATAGTCCGTCAGCACTTACTTCGGCTATATGGCATGTGGCACACTACCCTGAAAAAGATCCTTCCCCAGGTTGTATCTTTTTAAAAGACAATCCGGCATGGAGGAGGCCAAGGGGGCGCCCACAAGGCTCGTGGCTGGGGCAAGTTGATGTTTCTTGTCGAGAGCTGCTTGGTATGGGAAAGGAGCCTGCATGGGGACTCGCGAGTGGTGACCCCCGTGAGTGGCGTCGTAGGTTGGGCGAGGAGACCCGCCCTTTTTCGTATGCCCCCAATGATTGATAGATTGATTATTTCTGGTCCCCTCTCACAAAAAGTAATGTACAGTACCCTCCCGAGTTCACGCTATGCGAGTTTTCGCGATTTCCCCGAGTTTTGCGCCGGTCCTATTCTTACCATCCCGACTTTCGCACATTATCTCTCCGAGTTTTGTGCTGCTTTGTACACGTTTTTTTTGTGTGTGTGCATTTACCTAGTTGAATTTACCTAGTTGTAACATACAGGAAAAGAGCTATGCTCGTACTGTCCCGTCTCCAAAACTACTATTATCCAGCTTGCCTTTGAAGTCCTGAATGCTTCTTGCATTAATCACTTTTGCATCAAGGTTGTTCCAGGCTTCTATGCTTCTATACGGGAAGCTGTATTTTTGTATGTCCCTCTTGCATGTTGTCCTTTTCAATTTCTTCTCATGACCCATTGATGCTCTATACACTGCTATAAAATCTCCCCTTTCTCTTCTTTTCTCAAGAGTTGGGAGTTTTAGTCTTGAAAGTCTTTCCTCATATGGTAAATCTCTCAGGCTTGGAGCCATTTTTGTGGCTGCTCTTTGTATTCTCTCAATCTTCCTTATATCCTTCTTTTTATGTGGTGACCAAATCACTGCCGCATATTCCAACCTTGGTCGAATCAGAGATGTTATCAATTTCTTAATCATCTCTTCATCCAGATATTTGAATGCCATTCTTATTTTCCTCAGTAACTAATATGTATCTCCTGTGATCTTGTTTATATGCTTCTCCGGTGACAAATTATCCGTAATCCATACTCCCAGATCTTTTTCAACCTTTGTTTTGATTGACCATTCATTTCCCATCGAATACTTTCCTCTCTGTCTCTTTTTGCTACTGCCCACTTCCATCACTTTACACTTTTTAGCATTAAACTCCATTTCCCATAGTTGACTCCATCTGAAAATCTTATCTAGATCCTTTTGTAAATCCTCACAGTCCTCTTTACTTTCTATTTTTCTTAGTAATTTAGCATCATCAGCGAATAAACTCATATAACTGTTCACTTCCTCTGTCATATCATTTACATAGACCAAGAACATCACTGGGGCCAATACTGATCCTTGAGGAACTCCACTTATCACACTGCACCATTCTGACTTCTGATCTTTTATTACTGTTCTCATCTCTCTGTTGCTCAAAAAGTCTTCCATCCACTTCACCAAACCACCCTTCAATCCTCCTACATGTTCTAGCTTCCAGAGTAGTCTCTTGTGAGGTACCTTGTCAAATGCCTTCTTTAGGTCCAAGTATATGCAATCGACCCACCCCTCTCTTTCCTGTGTCACATCGATCACTCTCGAGTAAAAGCTTAATAAATTCGTTGTACATGACATTCCTCCTCTAAATCCAAACTGGCCACCTGTGAGTGTGTTTGTCTCTTCCAAATATTTCAACCATCTGTCCTTCACAATTTTTTCACACATTTTTGCCACTACACTTGTTAATGATACTGGCCTGTAATTTAATGGTTCTTCTTTGTCTCCTCCTTTGTGAATTGGCACAATATTTGCTCTTTTCCAATCAAGCGGGACTCTGCTCTCCTTGAGTGAACTCTCAATTACACTACAGTAAAACCCTTATAACTCGGCACGATAGGGGCTCTGGCCCTTGCCGAGTTATGCAATATGCCGAGTTATGCAATGTCCTCCTCTGATATGGGTTAAAAAAAAATAAAAAATAAATAATTGTAAATACAGTACTGTAAAAGCATAAAACTTACACTTACCAGTGAACGGGTAGCAGCAGGCATGTAATCCAAAGAGAAGGGAGCCTTGTTGTAACATGTAGAAGATGTTAGGGGGAGATGCATGGGAGGACACAGAGGGCAGCATGAGCCTCTAATCACGAGCGTCACTATAACAATCCTGCCTGTGCCACCATGGGCGAGGACCATCCATCACAGCCCTCAAGTGTGCCTCCAGGGCCTACCATCCCACCCCTGGAGCTCACTGCCTACACGCGCTATAGGCATAGATGTAATAAAATAAAATAAAATAAAAAAAACTTTGTCTTTGCCTTGCCAAGTTATATCAAATTCTGAGTTATACAGTGCCGAGTTATAAGGGTTTTACTGTATGTAACTTCCCTGCTAGTTGGTTACTGCACTCTTTCATTATCCAATTCGACACTCCATCTGGACCCGGGGCTTTTCTCACATCTTGACTTTCCATTAGTCTTTTTACTTCTATTACGTCTACTTTTATGTCTTCCATTATATTTTCTTTTGCTATTATATTTTTCTTTTTAACTTCACTTTCTCTTGTAAATACAGTCTGTAAGCACTTATTCATCACCTCAGCCTGTTGTAATGCATCTTCGTACACTATGCCTTCTACCTTCAGCTTATCTATTCCTTCCTTGTTTTTCATTTTTCCATTTATATATCTATAGAAAAGTTTCGGTTCGTTCTTACATTTTTCTATTATATTTCTCTCATAGTTACTGTATTTGCCGGCGCATAAGACGCACCTCCGCATAAGATGCACCCCTATTTTACAAAGAGGTTTTGTGAAGAAAAAAAATATTGGTGTTTTTGAGGGGATTTTTTTTCCCCGTAAAAGTATAAAGTTATTAAAAAAAAAAAAAAGGATTTGTAGGGGAAAGCAAATGATTATGAGCATGTACCTAAATACAATATTCACAGTGCAATGAATGTGAATGAAAAATTATACTCGTTTAAAATGTAAAGAGAATGACAGTGTAACCAAAATCGGTCATAAATCATAATACAGTCGCGCAAAAAACTTAAGACGCCAAAAACTTGGGCGGGAATAACATCCTTAGCTATTTTGACAATTTCGGTGGGAGCGATTGAATGTTTTTAAGTTTTTTGTATATCTGGCAGTGTATTAGGTTTTCTGCTGTAGATTCCCTCGCTGCTGCCCGCTCTGTATCTTCCAAGTCATCATAGAAAGGTTGTTGGCTTGGTTCTCCAACCTTCCTACACCCCCATTCGCCCCTCCATCTTCTATCGCCTTCTCCAGGTCTATAAGTATTATGCTGGGCAAATCTCCATCAATTGTGAAGAAAACACATATAGTAACCTTGTATCGAAGAGGGAAAACAATTGGCCAGATAGCGAGGGAGATGTGTGTTTCCAAACATACCGTCTCGGTGTGGTGCAGGCGGGCGCAAGATGGTGAGTTAAGGACTGTTTTGGCGTGGAAGAAGGGTCAGGGTGGCCAAGAAAAACTTCAAAGAAGACTGATCAACTGCTCAAAATGATTATTGACATCAACAAACCTTATGAGCAGTTGATCAGTCTTCTTTGAAGTTTTTCTTGGCCGCCCTGACCCTTTCTTCCACGCCAAAACAGTCCTCTAACTCACCATCTTGCACCCGCCTGCACCCACCGAGACGGTATGTTTTGGAAACACACATCTCCCTCGCTATCTGGCCAATTGTTTTCCACTTCGATACAAGGTTACTATATGTGTTTTCTTCACAATGGATAGAGATTTGCCCGGCATAATGCATTAGTATACCTGGAGAAGGTGGTAGAAGATGTAGGGGCGAATGGGGGTGTAGGAAGGTTGGAGAACCAAACACAACAACCTCTTCCTATGATGACTTGGAAGATACAGAGCGGGCAGGAGCAAGGAATCTACAGCAGAAACCCTAATACACTGCCAGACATACAAAAACGTAAAAAAATTCAATCGCTCCCACCTAAATTGTCAAAACAGCTAAGGACGTTATTCCCGCCCCAAGTTTTTTTGGCGTCCTAAGTTTTTTTGCGCCGACTGTATATTGCAGGATGCCCCCACGAATTGATATTCTAATATTTGCTACCTATGACATATAGCTTAGATTTAATGTTGTAGGTTATGCCTTTGTTGCTTTTCTGCCATGTGTTTAGACTTTGTGGAAAATTTGCAGTATAGATATTGGTATTATTTTGTAGTAGGCTTTCAAAGTCCTAGAACTCTTACCTACACCATCGTGTAGCTTTCTTCATTCTGAGTATTTTGAGCCCCATTTCCCATGGCGCAATTGAATAATAATGGCATTACACGTAGTACCGAAAATCTACCGTTACTTCAGCCAGAAAGTTAAGTTAGGTTAAATCAGATTTGGTTAGGTTAGAGTGGAGTTTGGTTTAGTAACAGATGATATAGAGAAATAACGAAAATTACCAATAATATGGCAGTGTGAAGCGTAGCAATGTTTGCGGGGCAGACCTGGAGGGGCAGGTTGCCTCCCCCACATACACACATGTAAACAAACATTGATTTCCGACAAAACGGAACACAGATTAATTCAAAACACATCAAAACTATTCAGGACTTAAGTTTCGGCCTCGAAATCGGTGGTTGTCCAATAACAAAAATTCACGAATATATTTAGATAACACTGTAAGGTAACCATCTCTACCTTGTTGTTATTGTTTGTAATTTGTGAAGGGCACCGTTGTCGAATCGACGATATTTGCACTGCTTTACACCTATGAATCTGTCACAGTCGCGAGGGTTGATTAGTCTTCTTCAGGAAGGTACAGGTGAAGGCTGATTCACACTCTGAAATCACGGCAGCGTTCCGTCAGCCATGCCTTGTATTCACACTATTCGTCATGGTTTCCGTAATTTTCGGCAGTTCCTGCTCACCCTCTAAGCAGACATGGTGCCTCAGAGGCTATGCTTGAAGAATTTGCATTAATAGCACTTCTGTCCGATGAAGAAGAGGAGTGGAACTCTAAAAGATATTGTTTTGGGTACATAAAGCCTTGAGAAAACGACAATTATCAGTACGGCACAGTCTCATTACGTTAAAATATTCTTCCCCAGAAACCGTTACGTGACAGGACAGTGATGTATTGGAGCTGTGATGGCGGCGCACCATTTAGTGTAACACGTCTATTTGTTTGAATGTAAGAAATTCTAACGATGTGATGAGAACGGTGCCCTGTCACCAATTCACCTTGATGGTATTATGTGATTCGGCCTTGAGGGGACGGTGTGGCGCCGTGATGGGTCTTGGTCTTGGTGTACAGTGTGAAGACTTTGTCCCGTCTACAGGTACCATTGCAGCCTTTTTACTAGCACTCTTTCATACAGTTTCCTTATCCGTAGAGGTACAGGGTGAGTATTGAGGGGTCGAGGTGGTACAAAGGCCTATGCTGTCTCCTATCCCACCCTGCTTACCACTGTAGCGGCGCTAACACACACGCACATACACACCTGCATCGGCTTAGGCCACCCCCCTGTCTGCGACCAGGATTAGAGGCCCGAGGGTGACCCGACGTGACCTGACTTGTCCTTGCCGACACAACTGCAAACACCAGCCAGGTAATTCAAGCAGCCAAAGGACACACAGAGACACACACGCTGCGCACCTCTTGTCCCCACGTTGTACAATGACTCGCTGTCAATAAACTACAAGCCACGACGCCCTTTCTCCATCCCTGTGTGTATAGACAGACTCCCCAAGATACTACATCTCCCTCTCAACCGCTCACACTCCTTCAAATAAAACTTTAACACGCTCTTTGTTTCACTATTCCATTTATCAACAATACTCATTCCAGCGAAAATTCCAACACTATTTTCTGCCTCCCTACTATCATCTCATTTCAACTGTTTGTGTCAACTTGTGTGGCCCGAGTCGAATGCGGGTTAAGGCGACATCTAATATGCGTGATGTTTGTCTTTTCCATGGGTGCGGGGAGGAGTCTGAGCGGTAATGACCCATGGTGGGTGCGCGAGGGCGTCGCCGAGACGTTTTATCAGAACGTTTTACAATGGAGAGCAGCAGAGGGGGGTGGATGATGTTTACATCTGACACGGCCATCTTGGCAGCAACAATCGCTATCTTGTTGCCCCAGCTCTTGTTTTCTCTTAAACTCCAACCTTTTCTTAGTATTATGCATTACTGTTGATAACACAGTTACAAATTTGTGCTCAGTGGACTACTGCTCAACACAGATCACTCAAGATCCCTTTAGTAATACACCACCGGCTGTTCTGCATTCACTTGCCCGACCTCTCATTCGCTAATATGGCCACATTAGACGCAGGGTGAACTTTGCATTCTTTTTTTAAGGGAAAAACTGCGTCTTATGCGCCGGCAAATACGGTACTTTCTTCTTCTCTTCGATTCTTACATATTCATTTCTAGTTGTTTTGTACTTCTCCCAAAGGTTGATACCACCTTTTTTCCTCCAACTATTCCATGTTTTTTCTTTCTAGTCTTGCTAATTCACATTTTCTGTTAAACCATTCATTCTTTTTCTTTTCTCTGATAACTATCCTTGGAACATAACTATTTATTCCTTCGGTGTAAATTCGGATGAACTCATCCCATTTTTTCCTGGGTACTCCTTGTTGCATGGAAATTACTCCAGTCTGTCTCTCCGAAAATGTTCTTAATCTGTCAAAGTCTGCTTTCCATAATGTATCTTCCTTTCTTGTGTTCTTCTCTTCTGCCCTATTTTTTTGCTACATTTATTTCAATTCATAAGTACAGGTCATCTTTCAAGGGGCCTGAAAATTTATTTTTACTAATTTTTCCAGTTTTTTTCCCCCCATATAGATTAGTCTTGATTTTCTTCGCTACCTCTGAATCTTTATTCTCTTTAATCCCAGTTGATGGTATTCATTCCAACCCAACAATGTACCACCCCACAGTCTTCTCCCCTTCGTATCCCATTTTCCCCGCAATTTCTTTGCAGTTAAAAAAATTAGTTCTCACAATTTTCCCATCGTATTTTTTAAACCCATTTGCTTGTTCTCTTATCATGTTCCATATCCTCTCTCCCCCGGGAATTTTGGTCTTAGGGGGAAACTTATACAGTCTAGTCCTTATTCTTCCTTTTTTCTCACCACTTACCTTAAACCCTTGCCATCCTTCCCCCCTTTTTTCCACATTCCCTCTACCACCCCTTTCCTTTTAACCCCATTAAAACCCACCCCCCTTTTTTTCGATTTCTTTTCCCCCTCCATCAATTTATTGCCCTCCCCAACGGGCACCCCTCAGAATCCTCAGCTTCGTTTCTACTTTAACCCAATATGTCTGGTTTTTTGCTCTCGGGTAATCTTTTACTTCTGTTAATGTTGACCTAGCCCATTTAATTTGTGTACTACCCCCCACCCTTTTTTCATTCCCCCTTTGAATTGTTTTCTCTTATTTTTCTCTTTAAAACCCTTCTTAAATTTTTGGTCAAAACTCTCCCAAAGACTATGTATACTGGACTTGCTACTCGTCCCCCGCCCAAACCCGCCCTGACCAGTAGGCCCGTTTTGCGATTCCTCCCTTTTAGAAAAATCCCCCCCTTTCCCCTTTCCTAAGGTTTATCATATAAGATATACCTTATCTTTGAACTGTTTTTTTCTATAATAATCAAAAAAAACAGTAAAAAACCAAAAAAAAATGCATTATGGAGAGTGAAGAAAAATGCATACCTCAATATTACTTAAACCTCGCCATTTAAAATTTTGGAGAAAAATTTTTGATCTGCGATAGAAAGAAGCGGATTTTATTTCTTTTCCCTTTATATATTTCGTTTTTGATAAAAAGAAATTTCCCCCATGCTAATTTTCGTTAACTTAAAAAAAATAAAATCATCAATCGTATCGGCAAGTTAAAAAGTGTTCCCTGAATACAGTAGACTATGGCATATCAGTATAAATGATACACTGTTATCTTCGTGAATGTTTGTTCTATAATATTATCAAATAAAAAACTGTAAAATACACTAAAGAAATTCCATTATGAGACTCTGAAGAAATATGCATGAACTTATATTCATTTAAACTCATCGCAATTTGATATTTTGCGTGAAGACTTTTTACATGCAACATATCAATAGAAGCGGAATTTAATTAGCTTTCCATTGCTATATTTCATTTTCTGATAAATGAATTAGAACCATGCATAAATTAGTGTTAACTAAATAAATAACATCATCCATCGGGTAATTATCCCGATAGATGATGTTATTTTTTTAGTTAACGCTAATTTATGCATGGTTATGATTAATTTATCAGAAAACGAAATATAGCAATGGAAAGGTAATGAAAATCCGCTTCTTTCTATCGCTAGCATCGAAATGTTTTCTAACAAAATATTAAATGGCAATGAGTTCAAGTGAATATTAAGTTCATGCATATTTCTTATCTCTCTCATAATGGCATTTCTTTATTGCATTTTACTGTTTTTTATTTGATAACATTATAGAACAAACATTTACGAAGATAACGGTATATCATATATACTGATAAACCATAGGAAGGGAAAAGGGAGTGATGTTCGAAAATGGCAGAATCGCAAAACTGGCCTCCACTGAAATAGCCCAAAATGAGTAGCAAGTCCAGTATAGAGTAGTCTTTGACTCTCCAATAGAATTTCAGTTTTTCCTCTTCCGTTCTCAATTAGTTTTTTTCTTTGGCTTCTTTAAACAGTACATTCAATCTAGCTCTTTCTTCCTCATTCATATCTTTTCTTATCCATATTTTCTTATATTCTTCTGTCTTTGCCAGTTTCCATGCCTTAGACAATATATCTTGTGCTGTAGTTTGTGACCTAAACTTAACTTTTAAGGGGCGGGCCCCTCCCTCTTCATATATGCCTAACCTATGTATCTCTTCTATTTCTTCTTCTCTCTCCGTATTTTCTTCTACTACTTTAAATATTTCTTTTGACACTTTCTTTTCTTTCTCTTCTCTTGTTTTTCTTGGGCAGCACTTTTTCTTTGAGACCAAAAATGATGACACATTTCTTTTTGTCCACCGTATGCTGACCTCTAACTAAATGTTCCTTTTGTTTGATTACTTTTACTACTTCTTTGGTCAGATTTTTCTTTTCATTTTCTGGATCTTCTATTATCTGACTTAAGCTTTCTTGGTCTTTTTCTTTTTCTATCTTCCACGTCTTTCTTTCATCTTTCATTTCCTCTTGTGTCATTTTCCATTTCTTATGTACTGCATTAATTTCTGCATGCCTTTTCACTACCTTTTCGTCGTCTTCTTTACGATTTAGTTCATCCTCTCTATTTTTCAAAATAGTATTATCTTCTTCCAGTACAAACACATTCTTTTCCATCTTCTCTAGTTTATCCATCATTTTGTGTACTACATTTTCTTGCATTATGACTTCTCTGGTTCGTTTTCAGCCCTAATATGTTGTGTGTGTGTGTGTGTGTGTGTGTGTGTGTGTGTGTGTGTGTGTGTGTGTGTGTGTGTGTGTGTGTGTGTGTGTGTGTGTGTGTGTGTGTGTGTCTACAGTGCTGATGGTAGGCCCTGGAGGCTCCCTCAAGGGCTGTGATGGTTGGCCCTCGCCCGTGGTGGCGCAGGCAGTATTTCATAGTGACGCTTGTCATTAGAGGTTCATGTCACCGCCCTGTGGCCTCCGATGCACTCGCAATCGTAGGTAGAGTTAATGGGCAGGATGTGGGTGTTCTTAGTCCACTCGACGTGCAGAGAAAGATTTTATACCTTACGGTAATATCAAGATCAAGTATCGCTAAAGAGGTAAATAATCGTATGTACAGATGGAAGAATGGTGTTAGCAAGACGTGTGTGATGTGTGAGACAGGAGTGGATGAAACTGTGGAGTACTTGATGCTGGAATGTGAACGGTATGAGTATGCTAGAACAAAGATGTTGGAGGTGGCTGGAAGATGATGAGCTGGAAAGATGGCTGGAGTGGAAGAATGGAGAGATATGAGACAGGAGTGTGGATAGGCAGATGGAGTAGCAGCTGGGGTTGTGTGCTGAGTGGAGGAGTGACAGTCGTGTGGCTGAAAGTGTAAAAGAATTCTTGGAGAATTCTTGGAGAGCACGCATGAGAGAGATTGAGAGGCAGGGGGCCCCTCAATGAGGGGGGACCCCGTATGAATGTGATGCAGAGAGGAATGAGGGGAAAATGAAACACCTAGTTTTGCTTCCCCCTTTTGCTTCCCTCCCAACAGAATACTATGTGTGGGAGAACGCCGGACCAAAGGCTTCACCGACAGCATCAGCTGGGTGACTCCCAACTCAAGCTCAAGCTCGTAGGTCCTCTCTTCTCCTCTCCTGTCCTCTAGTTTTGGCCGACCACCCCGGGAGGCGGGTCACAAACCCCGGCTAACACCCGGTACCCATTCACTGCTGGGTGGGACAGGGGCTCGAGGCATTTTCAGGGTATTTTTGGCGGGAGAAAGTGACTAAATTAGCATTTTTACAGTGTTTTCCATACCAGAGTTTCGCGATCCTCGAGTTTAGCGCTATGCCGTGTGAAGAAAGCAAGCACCAAACTCGGGAGGGTACTGTACATATAAATCTTTGATTACACTTATGTTGTGCAAGTTCATTTTCGAGCTTTAATATTTTAACTGGTATATGAGAACTCCTATTACAGGAAAAAGAGCTGGAAGGGGAGGACCAACGATTCTTTCCGATGCTTTCCGAGCATTACACAAGATCACCAAACCAAAAGCTCACCTTAAGTCTGAGGTTGGTGCTCTCCCTGTCTGGCAGCCGAGAGCGGAAAGAATACCATTCACCCACTGTGGCCCCTCCGTCCTGTGCATCTGCTGCTCCACCATCTGTAAGAAGATTGAGTTCTGTGCTTGAGTTTGATTCATAAACACCATCTCAGTATATACACATAAATTGTAGACAAAACTCGTATACAAAAGCAGATTGCACCTGTTCACAGTACAGTACTGTAAAGTAACCACAACCATAACTGTTATGCATGCATTTTTATTGTGTTGAGTATCTCATCAGTATTCCTAAAGAAACAGTACTTTCAAATTCAATTCAAATATTTCGCAACAAAATAAGGATGCTTTGCTCCCTTCCCAGTACAGTGTATTATTGAGTTAAATTTCAGTGTTCTTATCATAAAGCAAACATGCTACAACTGGAAAAACATGGAAGTAAGTCTTATATCATCCAAAATAGCACAGTGGTACATTGAGTTTCGTGCCTCATTGGGACTGTTGTAATCGGCGCGAAACTCGAATCCGTAAAACTATATGCTTTGATCTTATGGGAAATAAGGTAATCGGGATCCAGACTGGAATAATTTCGGTATTGGGCACTAAAAAACAAATTTTACTTACATCGTGCAGATCTTTTCATCCTGCATGCTATGAACCCCCATTTCCCATGGCACAATTGATTAATAATGGCGATACATAGACTGTATTACCGAACATTTACCGTTATTTCAGCCAGAAACTGTTAAGTTAAATCAGATTACGTAAGATTAGGTTAGGTTTGATGTGGGGTTTGCTTTAGTAACATAATATCATAAGAAAAAAATATCAACACTACGGCAGTGCGAAGCGGGCGGGGTTTGCGGGGCCCCTAGAGGGTAGTATACACATGATGCGCTCACATGCTCACAGATTACAAACAAACTTAGGGCCCGATTTCTCAGTCGTCCCCTTTCGTTGGGGTTCTTACCAACGAACGGCCATTTCCATCCCCAACAACAAAATCCAATTTCTTAGTCGTCTTTTGGGCCGCTGTTGGTTTGTATCGATACCATAGATTGGAACCTTTGGGGACGCCAGGTTGGGGAGCATAGGGCCTCCCCAACAATGCTTACTAATGCAATTATTTATCAAATACCACTAATTCCTACTTCCAAATGGTTATATTTTCTTCTAAAAAAGATGTAAACAATTATCAGACAACGCATCAACACGTTAGAGGGTTTTATAATGAAAGAAAGAGAAAAGTTTTAAAAGAACTTGGATTGGCCGGTGAATGCACGTCACCCCCTGTCAAGCAGAAAACATTTTTCAGGGCCATCTGCTTAATAAAATTATTTTATCTGTCAACTTATATTCTTCTATAATTCAGTAATATTGTAGGTATATATGCGTAAGATATACAAAAGTGGTTACGGTAAAAGCCTTATAACTCGGCAGGATAGGGGCTCTGGCCCTTGCCGAGTTATTCAATGTGCCGAGTTATGCAATGTCCTCTGATATGGAAAAAAAAAAAAAAAAAAAAAAAAAAAAAAAAAAACTACACTTACCAATGAATGGGTAGCAGCAGGCATGTAATCCAAAGGAGAGGGAGCCTTGTTGTAAACATGTAGATGTTAGGGGGACTCAGTCGCATTTTAACACTGGTATCACTTTAATCACTTATAATCACAACACTGTACTGTATTGTATACAGTACTGTACCTGTACAACTTAATTTTACATCACTTGAGCACTTAATTACTGCAACACTATGCCCTTTTCCATTAACTCTACCTTTGACTGCGAGTGCCTGGGAGGACACAGGGGCGGCATGAGCCTCTAATCACAGGCGTCACTATAAGAATCCTGCCTGCGCCACCACGGCGAGGGCCAACCATCACAGCCCTCGAGTGAGCCTCCAGGGCCTACCATCCCACCCCTGGAGCTCACTGCCTACACGCGCTATAGGCATAGATGTGTGTGTGTGTGTGTGTGTGTGTGTGTGTGTGTGTGTGTGTGTGTGTGTGTGTGTGGTGTGTGTGTGTGTGCTGTGTTGTGTGTGTGTTAAAAATAATAATAAAAAAAAAAAAAAAAAAAAAAAAACACACACACACACACGTCTTTGCCTTGCCGAGTTATATCAAATTCCAAGTTATACAGTGCTGAGTTATAAGGCTTTTACTGTATATGTGAACTTGTTATTATAAATAAAAGTAAAAATTATAAATGAAAATTTTAATTATATATAATTTAATATAATATAATTTATATATAATCAAATATAACAAAATATAATATATAAATTAAAGTAGAATATTATAAATAATCGTTGTTATTATTTATATGTGTGTAAATAGCAATTATTTACTGACTTTGGATGGAATATTTACATTTTCCGCCACTCAGGCATACCAACAGTACCGAATCTGCCGTCTTTGATTCGTTGGTATCCTTACCATGTTGGGGAGCTCCTGGTTCACGAAAACAGCGACTAAGAAATCGGATATCTTTGTTAGTAAGGACTGTTTACCAGGTTTGGGAAGGCTTTTGGTTAGGGAGCTTACCAAAGACTAAGAAATCGGCCCTAGTCTTGGTGTATTTAGGCTGCGAAGATTAATTGGGAACCTACGAGCTCTGGTGATGTGGTGATGCCTATATGCTATCACGGTATGGAAGCTGACGCTGTCTTAAAAAACCAGGAGCGTGAAAAGTTTTGTGAGTTAAGCCACCCGTAGGGGGCGGTTTTAAAAGGGGGGATTCAGGGGGGGGTTTTAAAAATGAGGGGGGGGAAAAATGTTTTAATTTACANAGCGGAGAGAGAGAGAGGAAGGAGAGAGAGAGAGAGAGAGAGAGAGAAGAGAGAGAGAGGAGAGGAGAGAGAGAGGGGAGAGAGAGAGAGTTAAGAGAAATTGGACATAACTTAACACATCGTATATCTTCCTCTTCCTCTTCCTCTTCCTCTTCCTCTTCCTCCTCTTCCTCTTCCTCTTCCTCTTCCTCTTCCTCTTCCTCTTCCTCTTCCTCTTCCTCTTCCTCTTCCTCCTCCTCCTCCTCCTCCTCCTCCTCCTCCTCTTCCTCTTCCTCTTCCTCCTCCTCCTCCCTCCTCCTCCTCCTCCTCCTTAGTATACTTTACCACAAATACCCTCTCTCTCTCTCTCTCTCTCTCTCTAATCAATTATCTCTAAGTATTCATTTGGTATTTTCAATTATATCTTTTTCCTCCAATTGCTTTCTTTCTTTCTTGCTTGCTTTCTTTCTTTAATTGCGCCTCCTTCCTCTTCCCAGCCTTTCCCTTCTCCCCTTTATTAGCCTTTATTGCATCCCTTTCTTAGTCTTATTAATCCCTTATTCCCCTCCCTCTCTCTCTCTCTCTCTCTCTCTCTCTCTTCTCTCTCTCTCTCCCTCTCTCTCTCTCAGGATTGTTATTTCCGTTCGAAGAATACGTCATGTTTTTAGATGTGTATTTGTAGAGAGAGAGAGAGAGAGAGAGAGAGAGAGAGAGAGAGAGAGAGAGAGAGAGAGAGAGTGTGTGTGTGTGTGTGTGTATTCATGTAGTTGTATTTTACAGGGCCTGAGCAACGCTCGTGTGGCCCCGTCTCCATAGGTAGGCTACATTTAATCATTCCTGCTTAGTGGTTAGTGTTGGGGGAAGCCACCACCCCGGGAGGCGGGTCACAAACCCCCGGCTGACACCCGGTACCCATTCACTGCTGGGTGGACAGGGGCTCGGGTTTTAAGAAGACCGCCCGTCTGTCTTCGCTCCGCCCGGGGATCGAACCCGGGACTCGGTTGTGAACCGAGCGTGCTTCCCCTACACTACGGAGTTCCCCCTACAGTACGGTGTGTGTGTGTGTGTGTGTGTGTGTGTATGTGTGTGTATGTGTGTGTGTGTGTGTGTATGGTGTGTGTTGTGTGGTGTGTGTGTTTGTGTGTGTTGTGTGTGTGTGTGTGGGTGGGTGGGTGGGTGGGTGGGTGGGTGGGTGGGTGGGTGGGTGGGTGGGTGGTGGGTGGGTGGGTGGGTGTGGGTGGGTGTGGGAGTGGGTGTGGGTGTGGGTGTGGGTGTGTGTGGGTGGGTGGGTGGGTGGGTGGGTGGGTGGTGGTGGGTGGGTGGGGTGGGTGGGTTGGGTGGTGGGTGGGGTGGGTGTGTGTGTGTGTGTGTGGTTGGGTGGGTGGGTGGGTGTGTTGTGTGTGTGGTGTGTGTGTTGTGTGGTGTGTGTGTGTGTGTGTGTGTGTGTGTGTGTGTGTGTGTGTGTGGTGTGGTGGGTGGTGGGTGGGTGGGTGGGTGGGTGGGTGGGTGGGTGTGTGTGTGTGTGTGTGTGTGTGTGTGGTGTGTGTGTGTGTGTGTGTGTGTGGTGTGTGTGTGTGTGTGTGTGGTGGGTGGGGTGTGGTGTGTGTGTGTGTGTGTGTGTGTGTGTGTGTGTGTGTGTGTGTGTGTGTGTGTGTGTGTGTGTGTGTGTGTGTGTGTGTGTGACAGAGGTACTGCACCTATAATTAACACTTTAGACGTCAGCCTATTCCTCACTCAGTCACCTGGCCAGCTTCCTCAAAGGACCTCTTCACACCTGCCCTATCCATTAACGCCAAAACTTGCTATAATCTCCCCTACACTTTGTCGTCAACAATTGCCTTTCCAACACACATGTCCTTACTTAAAGTATCTTCACGCAACCGACAACGACCAATCTAATAGATGTGTCATTCACCCATGGACTTGGCCACGCGAATCGTACTCGCGATGGCTATAGTTTCACCCTCCCGGAGCTGTCTTGGAGCTCATTATGACGATGTTGGGTAACGTTGGGACCTCACCACCACACCCCCCATCCCCTTGCTCGAGGGGGACAGCAACAGCCCAAGTTTGTCTGTGAAAATTTTCCAAAAACGAGTAGTGGCATTCCTGCTTAGTGCTTAGTGTTGGGGGAAACCACCACCCCGGGAGGGGGGGTCACAAACCCCGACTAACACCCGCTACCCATTCACTGCTGGGTGGACAGGGGCTCGGGTTTTAAGAAGACCGCCCATCTCTCTTCGCTACGCCCGGGGAGCATATTCTCCAGGCGCTATCTTTTCGGCAGACCGTTAGGTTAGGTAAGGTTAGAAAAACGTTAGGTTAGGTTAGGTTAGGTAAACGTTCACCACCCTCCCGGGATCCTTGTGTGGGAATCACAATGAGGTTATTTTCAAGAAAATCCTGTGGTTAGGTTCGGAGCTACAGCCCTGCGTAGAGGGCCGCCCGCTGCCCTCTACGGGAGAGAGAGAGAGAGAGAGAGAGAGAGAGAGAGAGAGAGAGAGAGAGAGAGAGAGAGAGAGAGAGAGAGCGGTCGGAGAGAGAGAGCGGGAGAGAGCAATTTATTTAGTTAACCTTAATGCTTGCATGGTACTATTGTATGTATCAGAACACGAAATCTGTCAATGGAAAGCTAATTAATTTCTGCTTGTATTGCTATCTGCCATCTTATAAGCAGTCCCACAAAGTTATACATGACACTCTCTTGTCCTGGGGGGGCGGAGGGGGGCTGGTGGCATTTATGGTGTGCGGAGGGGGGGGGGGGGGCTGTTACAAACACACGATTCTTCAGGAGCGTCAACAGGATATGACGCACGCACACACACACACACAGCGGATTTCTGGTTACCAGATATAGCCTCGGCTTGACACTCCCTGCTCCTGGGGGGCGGAGG
>JACEEZ010020234.1:416930-429537 GCA_016584305.1 Chionoecetes opilio
ATATGTACGGTATCTCCCCAACCCACCCTACCACTACCTAGCCTTGCTAGGTAGTGGTAGTAGCAGTGGTAGTAGTAGTAGTAGTAGTAGTAGTAGTAGTAGTAGGAAGACATGGAGGCAGTGTGTTGAAGAGGATCTGGCAGCATTGGGCATTGAAGAAGTTGAGGCAATGGATAGAGATAGTTGGAAGCGTATCATCGGCCGTCTGACCTCATAAGATATGGAAAATTCTGACGTTAAACAGAAAGAAGAAGTATCTGTAGTATGTGTGTGTGTGCGTGTCATTCACCCATGGTCTTGTCCACGTGAGCCGGACATGCGATCGCCAATTTCACCCTCTCGGAAAGTGCTTGGAAATCGCTCTGTCCGATCTTTGGGTAATGCTGGGACCTCACACACACAATCTTTTTTTCTCTTTGGGGAAGCGGTAGCAGAGTGGCGTTCTCGGTGACCCGAGTTATATCTCCGAGCGAGAGCTAAAATCCACTTAAAATCTTTCTGCACCGTTGAGTGGCCTAAGAACACCCACATGCCCTGCCCATTAACTCTACCTTCGATTGCGAGTGCATCGGAGGACACAGGGGGCGGCATGAGCCTCTAATCACAGGCGTCACTATAAGAATCCTGCCTGTGCCACCACAGGTGAAGACCAACCAACCATCATCACAGCCCTCAAGTGAACCTCCAGAGCCTGCCATTCGAGCCCTGGGTCACCACTGCCTACAGGCGCTATAGCCCTGGGTCACCACTGCCTACAGGCGCTATAGCCCTGGGTCACCACTGCCTACAGGCGCTATAGCCCTGGGTCACCACTGCCTACAGGCGCTATAGCCCTGGGTCACCACTGCCTACAGGCGCTATAGCCCTGGGTCACCACTGCCTACAGGCGCTATAGCCCTGGGTCACCACTGCCTACAGGCGCTATAGCCCTGGGTCACCACTGCCTACAGGCGCTATAGCCCTGGGTCACCACTGCCTACAGGCGCTATAGCCCTGGGTCACCACTGCCTACAGGCGCTAGAGCCCTGGGTCACAACTGCCTACAGGCGCTATAGCCCTGGGTCACCACTGCCTACAGGCGCTAGAGCCCTGGGTCACCACTGCCTACAGGCGCTAGAGCCCTGGGTCACCACTGCCTACAGGCGCTAGAGCCCTGGGTCACCACTGCCTACAGGCGCTATAGCCCTGGGTCACCACTGCCTACAGGCGCTATAGCCCTGGGTCACCACTGCCTACAGGCGCTATAGCCCTGGGTCACCACTGCCTACAGGCGCTATAGCCCTGGGTCACCACTGCCTACAGGCGCTATAGCCCTGGGTCACCACTGCCTACAGGCGCTATAGCCCTGGGGTCCACCACTGCCTACAGGCGCTATAGCCCTGGGTCACCACTGCCTACAGGCGCTATAGCCCTGGGTCACCACTGCCTACAGGCGCTATAAGCCCTGGGTCACCACTGCCTACAGGCGCTATAGCCCTGGGTCACCACTGCATACAGGCGCTATACGCCCTGGGTCACCACTGCCTACAGGCGCTATAGCCCTGGGTCCACCACTGCATACAGGCGCTATAGCCCTGGGTCACCACTGCCTACAGGCGCTATAGCCCTGGGTCACCACTGCATACAGGCGCTATAGCCCTGGGTCACCACTGCATACAGGCGCTAGAGCCCTGGGTCACCACTGCATACAGGCGCTAGAGCCCTGGGTCACCACTGCATACAGGCGCTATAGCCCTGGGTCACCACTGCATACAGGCGCTATAGCCCTGGGTCACCACTGCCTACAGGCGCTATAGCCCTGGGTCACCACTGCATACAGGCGCTATAGCCCTGGGTCACCACTGCCTACAGGCGCTATAGCCCTGGGTCACCACTGCCTACAGGCGCTAGAGCCCTGGGTCACCACTGCCTACAGGCGCTATAGCCCTGGGTCACCACTGCCTACAGGCGCTATAGCCCTGGGTCACCACTGCATACAGGCGATAGAGGCACAAATATGTATATATAAAATAAAAAAAAAAAAAAAAATACCAATGAGAAAAATGTTTTATTAATTCTTTCATTACTAATATTACTTTATGGAAGAAGAGGAGGAGGAGGAAGTGCCAATGAAGAAGAGGAGGAGGAGGAGGAGGAGTAATAATGATAATAATATTGTATTTCTCTTCTAGGTCTGTTCATTGGTGATGCATGTTGAACCTACTATATTATCACCTCACTCACTCACTCACTCACACTCTCTCTCTCTCTCTCTCTCTCTCTCTCTCTCTCTCTCTCTCTCTCTCTCTCTCTCTCTCTCTCTCTCTCTGTAATCTGTGAAATAAAACATTGAACACAATTATTCATGAAGTGGCTTTATTGATATTCTTAACACCTCACAAGTGGCGTTGTATATGCCTGGCAAGCCCCTCACCCACCACCACAAGCACAACCCACACACAGCCACTCCCTCCTCACAGGTGTGTCTGGATATGCTTGGCAACACGACTCTTGCTAGGAAAACACTTGCCGCAAATATCACACTTGTACTTCCTCTCACCAGTGTGGGTGAGCATGTGTCTGTTAAGATTGCTCTTGCGGGCAAATGTTTTCCTACACTCTTGACACTCAAAGTTTCTGTCACCAGTGTGGGTGAGCATGTGTGTGTTAAGATGGCTCTTGAGGGTAAATGTTTCCCTACACTGCTGGCACTCAAAGTTTCTCTCACCAGTGTGGGTGAGGATATGTTGGTTAAGATTGCCCTTCAGGGTAAATGTTTTCCTACACTCCTGGCACTCAAAGTTTCTCTCACCAGTGTGGGTGAGCATGTGTGTGTTAAGACTGCCCTTCTGGGTAAATGTTTTCCTACACTCCTGGCACTCAAAGTTTCTCTCACCAGTGTGGGTGAGCATGTGTGTGTTAAGACTGCTCTTGCGGGTAAATGTTTTCCTACACTCCTGACACTCAAAGTTTCTCTCACCAGTGTGGGTGACCATGTGTATGTTAAGATGGCTCTTGGTAGTAAATGTTTTCCTACACTCCTGACACTCAAAGTTTCTCTCACCAGTGTGGGTGAGCATGTGTGTGTTAAGACTGCTCTTGAGGGTAAATGTTTTCCTACACTCCTGACACTCAAAGTTTCTCTCACCAGTGTGGGTGAGCATGTGGCTCCTAAGAGCACCTTATGAGTGAACACTTTGCCACAGTGGTCACACCTCAGCTCTGTCTTGCGTGTATGGGTGAGGACGTGTGCAGTAATGCCAGCCTTGCTGGAGCACACTTTGCCACAGTGGTCACAAGTGTAGGTCCTCACGCCCTCCATTGCAGCACTACTTCTGCCAGCACCCCTGTGGTGGGAGGCGTCAGCTGGTCCTGCAGGAACCCCGGTGGAGGCCCCGGGGATGAACCAAGCGTTCCCTAATACAAGGGAAGCCGGGAGGAGTCCTGGCGTGGGCGCCGACCTGGACTCTTCACCTCAGCACCTGTAACATTGGTGGCCGTCAGCACACAAGCAGGCAAGTGCTTCCTTGAAGGGGGCTTCCTGCTTCACCCTCCAGCTAACACCTAGCCAGTGTTTGCAGCCAAGGAGTAAGGCCAGCACAGGAGCCTCACGCCACCACTCTACAGGGTGGAGGAGTGGAGTGGTGAGTGGCTAGTGACCTTCAATGCAGGCAAGTGTAGCTAAGCCTTGCACATCAGGCACAGCCAATAATGGGTAATGGGGCAGATAATGGGGGAGTGAGAGAGAGGGGCTCTCTCTCTCTCTCTCTCTCTCTCTCTCTCTCTCTCTCTCTCTCTCTCTCTCTCTCTCTCTCTCTCTCAATAAACAGCCAAGGACAGAATATGCAACATGAATATTCTTCTATTCAATTGAAATTTGCTCAGGAATGTGTACATACAGTGCATAAGTAAAAACAAAACTATACAGTAAATACTTTCCATTAAATCAATACATACACATAAAGAAAGAGAGAGAGAGGGGGGGGGGGCAGAGGTCAGTCCCTGCCATGGGATACAGACAAGTGACCGCTTCCCTCCAGCCCACCTGTCCATAAGGGCTCATTTGCCACGGACATCACATTTTCACATAAAATATAACTAATATAATTAATTAAAAAAATATTTCCTGAAACCATTTCCGTTGAATATGAAAAGCACTTGAGTGCAAAAGTGTCTGTGTAGTTTGTTTTAGATCAGGGGTGGTTTTTATAAAGACTCTTTGCTACTCTTAGCCACTCTGAGCACTTTGAGTTGCTCTGAGTGGCAAAGAATGTTTATGAGACACTCTCAAGTGGCCAAAATGCTATGAGTGGCGGGACCGGCCCAGAGCTACTCAGATGACACTTCTGAGTTGCCATGAGTAAGAACATAAGAACATAAGAACATAAGAAAATAAGGAAGCTACAAGAGGCCGTTGTGGAAATTATCCACCAACCACCCTCTCAATATTTGGCAGAGTGGGGGTTTGTTCCCCCCCCCCCCTTGTGAGGGAGGTATTGTCCGCTCATCATAGGGGGTGCGTTGGGATGTATATATATAATTATAATGGTTATGGGTATTAGTTGGGGTAATTTGAGTAAGTGATAAGTGCTGGGATAGAATAATTGAACTTTCCCATTAGTATAAAGCATTTTCACCTTATATTAGCACCTTAATTTGAAACGGCGGCTCATTGGCCGTCGTCCTTTAAATTTGCACCAAATTTATTAGGCCGCCTCACGGGATTAGGATATATAAAAGGCTTATAAATGCACTGTTACTATAGAAACCCGTCGCTCAGTCCATGAACCTGACCTGTGTGCAAGTCTGGGAGCACCACTATCACCTGCAACAACAACACTAACAACAACTACAACACATAATGGTGCCAATAATAATAGTGGCCCATCATTATAGAAGGATTTAAATGAAGAACAAGAGTACAGTATATTGCTTTGAATGAATACTGTACATGTGTGTGTGTGTGTGTGTGTGTGTGTGTGTGTGTGTGTTGTGTGTGTGTGTGTGTGTGTGTGTGTGTGTATAATGCTTTGAATGAATACGTGTGTGTGTGTGTGTATAATGATTTGTGTGGAAATTATCCACCAACCACCCTCTTAATAATTGGTAGAGTGGTGGTCTTGTCCCCCCCCCCTTGTGAGGGAGGTATTGTCCGCTCATCATAGGGGGTGCGTAGGGATGTATGTATATATATATATATATATATATATATATATATATATATATATATATATATATATATATATATATATATATATAATTATAATGGTTATGGGTATTTATGCAGGTAATTTAAGTAAATAATAACTACTGGGATAATATAAATGAACATTCCCAGTGATTATTAAGCATTTGCACCTTAATTTGAAACGGCTGCTCATGGGCCGCCGTCCTTTAAATTTGCACCAATTGTTGTGGTCCACTGCCGCCTACCTGGAAGGTGACACGTGTAATTTGTGGTTGTCGCTGCCCGCTGAGCCCACGGAGTTTCAGTACACTTCCAGCCCTCACGGGATTAACATCTCTTCTCTGATTATAATGAAGAGATTTGTACATACGTTCATTTTGTACATATAGTGTTAAAAAACAATAGGAAGTGTTAAAATACGACACAAGTGATTATATCCGCCGCGGCAAGATAACTGGGTTATGAAAACCCGCCTGACGCCCATATCAAAGCAAACCGCTTCCGCCCTCCGCTTCTGTCCTTCACGGGCGGCCTCGATCACGTTGACCACTTTGGATAACAGGACATGCAGTATTAATCAAAACCTACAGCCAATTCTAACCCTACTATCCACCGATAAGTATCCTAGTTAGTTGACTAGTTGGGGTATTGTGTCGGGATGAGATAGACGATGGGCTTTGTATAGGTAAGACCTCAAATTAAATATATGTATGTGACATAAATTTCCACAGCCGTGAGACCTACACGCGCTAGTTCCTGTTAAGGAAAAACAAGTTTTTTTAATAGCTTGTTAGGCAAGGCTATAGCCCTGCAGAGTATATGAATAAAGGCGTTTTCTGCAGGGGAGCAAGAGAAATTTCTCTTGCAAGAGAAAAAATTTTGCTTACTGTTCAATCATCCTGAGAAGATGCTTGCCCGACCGGCAAGAGATTTCTTGCTGGAGCAAAAGAAATATAGAAAAGATAGAAGGAAGGAAGGAAGGAAGGAAGGAAGGAAATGCAATAAAAAGGAAGAACCAGAAACAAAGAAAATAAATGAAAATAATCAAGAGAAAAAAATTCATATAATCAATGTAAAAAGAATTACTAATAAACAAATAATGTCAAAAATCTCTCTCTCTCTCTCTCCACTTTGTTACTTATGGCACTTCTCTCTCTCTCTCTCTCTCTCTCTCTCTCTCTCTCTCTCTCTCTCTCTCTCTTTTAGCTTTTACCTGAGCAGTCGTCGTGGGTAGACGTGTCGTTCTGTCGCTTTGCTGACTTTCGATATTCCCTGCAATTGTCTCAAGATGGATTCTACAGTACTTAAAACACTGCTGGACTCCCAAAATCAAGCATACAAGAGCGCACTTGAGATATTTATGAAACAAACTAGTGACAAGATTCAGTTGTTCCAAGTAACTGTAAACGAGTTAACAAGAAGCTTGGAGTTCACTCAAAAGGAAGTTGACGGTTTGAAACAAGAGGTGAAACAGCTTAAACAAGAGAAGAATGAACACCAAGGGAGAATAATAAGTTTGACTGACAATCTTCAATCAAAAAGTGATTCGATCAAAGAACTGGAGGACAAGTGTAGCTATCAGGAAGACTACAGTCGCCGAAATAATCTGCAAATTCATGGAATTCAAGAACATCAAGAAGAAACATGGGAGCAAACAGCTGTTCATATTGCTAAACTACTGGAAGACAAACTACAGTTACCGAACCTTGAAGTGGAACGAGCTCACCGAGTGGGACAACGAAACGAACATCGGCATCGACCCATTATTGCTCGTTTCACAAGGTTCTGTGATCGAGAGGCTGTTCTACGAAATGCCGCGAAGCTCCGAGGTACCAGAATTTTCATTAATGAAGATCTGTGTGTAGCCTCGCAAAATATAAGAAAGGAAAAATTACCTTTGCTTAAACAAGCGCGAAGTGAAGGTAAAATTGCATACTTTAGGCACACCAGGCTCGTCATAAAGGAGAAACAAGGTGCGCACAGCAGACCAGTCCGAAGCATTGATGACGCGGCTGCAGAGAGTGGAGTGGTTCGAGACGCCGGTGCTGGTGGTCCACTTCACCCTGGTGAATCACTTGGTGCTGTTGCTGCTGTGGGTGCGAGGGACGCCGCCAGTCTCGCTGTTCCTGCTTCAGGTGTGGGTGCATCTGAAGCTGGTAAGGTGGTCGCTGGTGGTAAGGATACCCTTGCTGTTGGATCGAGTGTTGCTGCTGCCGTCGATGAAGCCTGTGGATCTACAAGAGCTGGAGAGGTTGAGGTAGTGACCCCACATTCTCCGTCTCAGCCACAAGTAATTAAGCCGGCAAACATGAAGACAAGATCACAAAAGCACTAAGGGGTAAATAGTAGGATTGTAATTATATATATATTATATATATATATTTATCTTTATTTATATTTTTGTAAATAATGAATTCGTACATATTTCCATTTTCTCATTTGGGTAATGAAGATTTGTGTGAACTTCTTAATGAGAATTATCAACATCGGTTTCCATTAAATGTAATTAATAATTTAACGTATAAACCCTTTAGGGAAAGCAGATATCTAAACTCCGTTGACAATTACCTTACAAGTAGTGTTTTGAAAGAACCTGAATGTAATTATTACTTTTGTGAAGACTTGAATGAGAGATTAGACCCATGTAAGGGACTAAAAATATTATCTTATAACATTAGCAGTGTTCCTCTTCACTTTGAAACTTTTCAAGACCAGTGCCTTAATACTATTAATGTTAAGTTTGATATAATAGGCCTATGTGAGACTCGTTTAAATGATAACATATCTTCATTATATACATTTAACCCATATAATGCTTTCTATAAGAACAAATGCACGAGTGGCGGTGGGTTAGCAATGTACCTGCATAGAAGACATCAAGGTAAGATTCAGCAAAACATTTCCTTGCAGCTGCCACATATTGAGTCTTTATTTCTAGAAGTTAAAGGATTATGTGATTTTTTTATTGGAATAATTTATAGACCACCCAATGCCAGTTTTGCAGAGTTTCTGAAGTCTATTGGTGATATAATTGATTATATAGCATCTAAACAAAATATGCCATGTTATATAATGGGCGATTTTAATCTAAATCTTCTTAAATTTGATATAAACAATGTATGTGAATTTACTAACTTGTTCTATTCATACTCGTTTTTCCCAACCATAACCAAACCCACAAGAGTGACAAGAACATCAGCTTCTATTATTGACCATATATGGACTAACAACCTACAAAACTACCAGTTAAGTGGTGTCATTTATTCATTAATAAGCGATCATTTTCCAGTATTTAGCTCATTTGCCACTCCTAACCTTAATACTCAAGACTGTCAAACAACATTAAAAAGAGAACTTATAGTAACGATTCAGTCAATAAATTTCAATTAGAATTGTCAAATTATAGGTGGGAATCTGATATTATAGGTCAAGATGTCAATGTAGATTTTGATATTTATATGAAAAATTTCTTACTACTGTATGATAAAAATTTCCCAATCAAAGAATATAAGATCAAAGATAAAAATTCCAATAAACCATACATTACTGCAGCAATCAAAAACTCTATTAGACAAAGAAATAGGCTTCAGAAACTTTATGCAAGGTGGCCCTTAACATACGAGTCTACATTTAAGAAATATCGAAATATGTTAACATCTGTGATAAGAACAGCGAAAGAAAACTATTATAAATCATCATTGAGAGAAGGATCAGGGAATGCAAAAAAAATATGGAAAATTATAAATGATTTAATAGGGAAAAATTGCAAAATTAGTCAGACTTCATTTCTGTCACAAGGAAAATCTATTTCGGATAGCTTTCTAATAGCTAATGAATTTAATGAATATTTCTGCAACGTTGCTAACAATTTAGCACAGTGTTTAGAGGAAACTCCTATATTGTTTGATAGTTTTTTACCCCAACCTACCTTGTTTTCATTTTATTTTCGGCCTACAACACGCCATGAAATCAATAGTGTAATTTCTAATCTTAAGGTTACAGCCCCAGGTCATGATGATGTGAGCATGAAAGTAATCAAAGCCTGCAAAGAAGAAATATCTCCATTTCTGGAATATATAATAAACAAATCATTTACAGAAGGATGCTTTCCAGACATTCTGAAGACTGCAAGAGTAGTTCCAGTTTATAAAAAGGTGATAGTTCAATTTTTTCAAATTACAGACCTATTTCAGTTCTTCCCGCCATAAGCAAAGTCTTTGAAAAGATTATTGCAAATAGATTAATGAATTATTTAACAGAAAACTTACTTCTAACAGATAATCAATATGGGTTTCGACCTAAATATTCGATAGAACTCGCAGTACACCACCTTTGCCAAAACATATATAATGCAATAGATAGTAAAATGTATCAATTAACTATTTTTTGTGATTTATCTAAAGCTTTTGATACTATTAATCACTCCATTTTATTAAAGAAACTAATGATTTACGGTATTCGTGGACCAGTCTTCAGATGGTTTGAAAGTTATCTCAGCGGCAGGAACCAGTATACAGTCTTTAATAGTAGTGCATCGTCGTACAAAAGTCTTACTTGTGGTGTGCCACAAGGATCCGTCCTAGGACCATTATTATTTTTAATTTACATCAATGACATAACTCTATGTACCAAAAATCTAAAATTTTTACTTTTTGCTGATGACACTACCATTTTTCTACAGGGAAGGGATTTAAATGATATAAGAAATACAATGAACACTGAATTGGTACATGTTGCTGATTGGTTAAAATGTAACAAGCTAACATTAAATATCAATAAAACTCACTGTATGCTGTCACATTCACACATGACACACACACAATGCAACAATATCAAAATTGATAATCTCATTATTAAAGAGGTACAAGAAGCTAAATTCCTTGGAGTTGTTATTGATAGCAAGCTAAGATGGAAAACACACATAGGGAATGTAATGAATAATATTTCAAAAATAATAGGTGTAATATATAGAATACGAAACCATTGTAATATTGAAGGTTTAAGACATATTTATTTATCATTAGCATATCCATATTTATTGTACTGTTCAGCTATCTGGGGTGGGGCATATAAAACATATATTGATCAACTATTTGTAAATCAGAAAAAATTAGTTCGCATAATGTCCTCTAGTAATCGGTATGACCACACAAGCCCAATCTTTCGTGAGTTGAAACTTCTAAAATTACATGATATTATAGACTATCAGACTATAACTTTTGTTTATAAGGCGTTGAATACATACAAAATTGACAGTGGTTTTCAGACCACAACGCATAGCATACAAACCAGACGAACCAATATCTCAAACTTCCATTGTGTAGAACTTCCCATGCTCAACAAAGTGTTCTCAACTCGGGGTAACTAAACTGTGGAACAAACTTCCAGATGATGTAAGGAATAAAGAATTAAATCCATTTAAACTGCAAATAAAAGAAAAGTTGAAAAGTAACTATTAAAATTAATTTATTATTATTATAATTGTGATTTGTATAATTAATGTGATAATTATCATTGATCTCTTTAACAGTACTATTATGTATGTGTACTGTTATGGTATGAATGCTTGTTTGTGTATATTCTTTAATATACTTATTAAATTTATTTCATTTAATTGATAAAATTAAGTAGTATATTCAGTAGGGAATATAATTTTTTTTTTTTATTTAATTTAGTTTTTCATATGTAAATTAGCATTAGGCCGTCCTACACGCTACATCTGCTGACCTCTTATTTTAGCATAAAGTCCATAAAAGAGTTACGACTCAATGGACAAAGGCTTTGACATTTTCTCTACATGTATAATAACTTGTATAATATTAAGGCCAATAAAAAAAAAAAAAAAAAAATTATCAATCAATCAATCAATCTCTCTCTCTCTCTCTCTCTCTCTCTCATATAACCATTCAATAAACTACTACTACTATTACTACTACCACCACTACCAACAGTCAGTTCGTACACAAGTTGTTTCGTACACCAGTTGATTCGTACACCAAAAAGGTGTTTCATAGTCTATAGGAAACCATAGTCGTTTCGTACACTCAGCTCAAGAGTTGAACTTGACTACTAGTTACGAAACGACACCAGGTATGTACGAAAAAACTTATAATCAGTGTACGAAGCAACTAACAAAACCTGGGTACCAACCAACTTGTGTACGAAACTCCCTATAACCGTAGTTCACACCTATAAACAACCATTTCGTACAAAGACGAGTGCCAGATTCATCCAAAACACATTAGAATTATGCAGGAAAACGCCACTCTGGTGATATTTTTGTAATGTGTTCATTTATAGCCCTACTAAGACACAGATGAAGACACAAAATGACACAGACTCTCCAGATAGCCCTTTCTAGCTTTCCTGAAATCATGGATGTAGAAATGTAAGTATTAACGCCACCACACGTCTGTACAGCGATAAAAACGTTGTATACGGCCTCAATATCGGTGGTTGCCCAATAACGAAAATTTTATCGACAATTCTGGTCCCAGAGTAATATAATACCAAAAAAAATGGTTACAGGGAGTTTCGTACACAAGTTGTTTCGTACGCAGGTTTTGTTAGTTGTTTCGTACACTGATTTTGAGTTTTTTCGTACATACCTGGTGTCGTTTCGACTCTAGTAGTCAAGTTCAACTCTGAGCTGAGTGTACGAAACGACTATGGTTTCATATAGACTACGAAACAACTTTTTGGTGTACGAATCTACTACTATAGATAACACTAAAGTCGCCAGGACAACGTTTCTTTTCGCTGTACAGACGTGTGGTGGCGTTAATACTTACATTTCTACATCCATGATTTCAGGAAAGTTAGAAGGGGCTATCTGGAGAGTCTGTGTCATTTTGTGTCTTCATCCGTGTCATAGTAGGGCTATAAATGAACAAATGACAAAAATATCACCCGAGTGGTGACCTACACTAAGATCGCCAGCTAGTGTTTATGTTCTCAGTGTCCTCCCACCATTGTCTTCGCCCGAAAAAAAACGAGTTGTGAAATTGTAAACCGTCTATACTTGTAGCTACAAAGCATAAAACAATGCTGAAACAGGGTAGATTATACAGTCATGATATAAACTACTGTGTATCATCTTCAGTGGCACAGACACAGCAGTAGTGAGGCAATCATTCGTAATATTTGGCGACACAATTGGGAGTGTGGTTTCTGTTCACCTTAATAGATTCTAAGAAACATTTTCTCTGTGAACTTCCATCACAAATCACTACTTATGGAGATATAAGATGTTTTAATAGGAAGGAGTGTATAGAGATATGACAATTAAACTAACCTAACCCCACCTTTAGACTCACTAATCTAACCTAACCTAACATTCCATTTTAACCCCCTAACTATAGCCAAAGGCATAAAAAGGGCCCGGGGGAAGGGAAAAAAAACAGAGGGGGGGGGGAGTTGGGGGTAAAAAAGTTTGCCCCC
>JACEEZ010020235.1:5000-12500 GCA_016584305.1 Chionoecetes opilio
ACTTACGTAGGACAGAGTAAAAGCAAAATTCTTCCACCATACGGTGTGTTGCTGCGCGTGTGTTTTCTTTGGGTCTGCCTTAAAACTCCTCCATTTCCCAGACTTGAATCGGAGTGCGGGAGCGGAGTACAGTTCGTGAATATGCGTCCCGGGTTCGATTCCCGGGCGGAGCGAAGACAGACGGGCGGTCTTCTTAAAACCCGAGCCCCTGTCCACCCAGCAGCGAATGGGTACCGGGTGTTAGACGGGGGTGTGTGACCCGGCTCATCGGGTGATGGCTTCGGCCAACACTAAGAACTAAGGATGAATGATAAAAATGTTGATATGGAGACGGGGCCATACGAGCGTCGCTCAGGCCCTGTAAAATACAACTAAATGAATACAACTAGATGAATACACACACACACAGACAAACACACACACACACACACACACACACACACACACACACACACACACACACACACACACACACACACACACACACACACACACACACACACACACACACACACACACACACACACACACACACACACACACACACACACAGTCACACACACAGACACACACATACACACTAGGGTGTGGTGGACAAAAAAAAACCTAGACATTCGGAAATGCAGACGCTTTTTATTATGGTTTTGACACTCGTGAATCCAACCAAGGTGTTTGTTTAAAAAAATACATTCGTTTAGCTGGGTGCTTAGCAATTTGAAATTTTTAGTTTTTTCCTCATTTCCGCCATTGAAAGCAAGCTTATGTAGGCAACCTGAGGACGATATAAATTATATTTATTGGCGAAATCTAGCGCGAGTGGTGGTTTCAATGTTCAACCTAGGCCGAGGTTGACGTATTTTACTATATATAAACAAATTATGGGGCCTGCCTAATGGCAGATCACAGTCCGGAAAGCAACAAAAGCATAAAATGTGAACTTACGAGTAGTTATGCCTACATACAGTGAGCTTGAAGCCTTGAAGTACATATGTACACAATACACGCTTCTAGTAATGATATTGGTCATGAGATGATAACAGGTGATAAGGTTGATGAAAAAGATACTAGGATACAACAGATTGCACACATAAATGTGAAGGTGTTTCTGAAATCCTGTAAACATGTTGGCAGTCATCAGCCAGCGTGCGTTGTGGCCATCCCTGCAGATCGGAGGATGACGCCTGNTCCCTCTGGGGCGTCCCTGGAAAAGGGCAAAGGAAAATGAGGGTTTTAAGACTGTGGTCCCGCGACATTCTAGACGTCCCGCGGGCCATTTTGGGAGGCCAAGGGAATGAGGGTTAAGAGTGTCGGGAATGCCGGGAGGACACCCCCCCGCGCCCTTGGGGTCTGTCATTTCTGAAGATGGTAAAATCCGGGCAGGTTGAGAGAGAGTGGGGGAGAGCCCGTCTCCCCCAGCCCTACCACTAAAGGGGAAAATGTGTCTCCCAGGAAAGGTCTTAAGCTCGTGTGTCTTTCTTGGGAGGGATCTGGCATTCCATTGGAGGAAGGAGAGGGGGCATTACTGGAGGAAAACAGAGAGAAACGGAGAGAGAGCTGGCCAAAGACGGGCTAGTATGGCAGGGATTGACTCACCCTGTTGGTGGAGGTTGAAGGCTTCCATGAGGAGGGTAAATATTTGGGGACAAGACATTATGTCTCGGTTTGGTGGATGGGCCGGGGAAGTGGGAGGGGCTGGAAATGAAGGGTGGTTGGTTGGGGGTTTTCAGGAGGCTTTGCGTCCGAGAGGCGCCGCGGTGGGTAGAGGAGGCAGGTGGGGCATTTTCCCAGAGAGGGAGGACGGCGGGTGGTGATGTGTTGCCAGAAACTCCTATGGGGAGTTATACCTGGTCAATTTTACTTGAGTAATTTTAAATTTGATTATGATTTTTCATTTGATTACAACTTGAATTGAGAATTGAACTTAGTCTTATGATTTCCCACTATTTTGATTATAGTATGAACACTTCTCGCTGCGGAGAGTACTGAAATGGGGGTGAATTTAAGGGAAGGGGGTTAGGGGTTTAGGTTAAGGGGACAGGGTATGATTTAAAGGGGGGGTGCTGCCACCAGCTCAGGCGAGTATTTTCTCTGGGTTACTCCTGGGGCCGTTTTGAATAATTTAAGATTAGATTTATCTTGGTAGTCGTGATGATACGTGGAACTATAACCGAGTAAGGCTGACTCTTTTGGAAGTGTGGGGAATTACGGGCCCCTAACACAGAATAATCACCTGGGTTTTTTTTTTTTTATAATAAACACAAGAACTATATTTGAAAACATCATCCTATTTATTCACCATGAAACATTATTTCTGTTTGAGACCTTAGCCCACATACATAAACTCTAATCTGGACGGGCAAGTTTCCCTTTAGAGCATAACCTCCCTCACAGAATCATTCTTAGAACTACCACCTATGTCCGTATCAACTGAGCACTATAGGTATACATGGAATATATATATATATATAGGGAGAAAAAATTGTGAGAGTAATGAGTTGGTGTGGGGGATTCACTGTACCATTTTGGCCTGGGGAGGAAGGAGCGAGACCCTCCCGTCGAAGCCCTCTCTCTGCAGGAGATTGAGATGGACTCGTTAATAATACTTTTTTAAGGATAGGGCAGGCCCCCTTTTACGTTAGCGAAAAAAACATCGGTACCCATATTTGGAAATATAGATAACAATATTTAACAAGGAAAGGGGGGCGGGGGGGGGGGAAACAGGAGCGAAGCTTGATACGTCTTACCTGCAGGAGAGTTGAGATGAGACTCCCGTCTGGGTTACCCCGAGCCCGCGGCAAAAAAGGGGAATTGTTTGAATGGTCTAGAGTGGCCTCAAATGAATAGTTTTATAATCCCGAAATAACAATTAAATAATGAAACTCGTGTTACCTAAGAAAAGGCTGCCTATAATACAGACCTGTTACTTTGATATAGAAGAATTTAATTGTTTAATTAATATCCGAGGAGGGTGTGATTACTTTTCATGTCAAAAGGTCCGAACCGGCGAAATTCTGGAGCGAGAGGGTATGGAAGTGTGTATAGAAATTTGGGGTAGACTTTCAATTAGGCTATAACTTTACTAACACACCCATTTATGACCGTGACCTCTCACTATGGGGACTATTTTGAAAGACATAAGAATCTAGGAGTGTTCCTTGATCTGATAGGAGGTTGGGGGAGGATGAAAAGATTTGAATCCATAAGTTATCACTGATTCGCGGAAAATTATTCACGAATGTTTACTCGCCCCCCGGGCCCATGTCGGGGGGGGGGAGAATGAAGGAGGAAAGAAGAAAGAAATGGCGGTAGGAAGGAAGATAAGAAAATGGCGGATAGGAAAGAAGGGCGATGACTCACCCGTGAAACTAAAAGAGTAAACTGCTTACGAGAATAACTCGGGAATTATATGATAATAATTTCTCATCCTATCTCTCCTGAATAACGGGCATTACACACTCTATTCTCCGGGAAAATTAAATTCCTTCAATATCAAATTAACTACTCACGGATCGTTTTTTTCCCGTTTAAAGCTGCGTCAAGAGGAGGTGTGTATGGGACGAATTTAAGTGAATTTAATGGAAATTCTTCTATTCTTTGAAAACGGGTGTCTGCTTGTGTTTAATTACACGAATATTCAATGAAAGGAAATATCCCAATCAACCTGATACCTGGGTAGTGACGTGGTTGTCAATCCTGACTCAGTCCCTACATTCTCGTCGCACAAGGTTCGTCCCATGGGTGCTCGCCGGCTACTCTCAGGTTAGATAAGAGAGCCTTACGAGTCCTGAAATGCCCGCCAAAACCGCAAGCTGGTTGACTGTGAAGTGAGAAGCAGATACTACTATCTCGAATTAAAATACTCCCCCCAAATGAACCAGGCTGAGCCCGGTGAAAACCAACACTCCGATTCTAGACATGAGAAATCTCCTAGACCAAATTGTTTCTCTAGTCTGACCTACACTACCCTTGACTCAAAAATTTTACATTTAACACTTTTCGCTTAATCTTCACCTGAATACCCCCTCAAGTCGTGTTGATTGTAACTTGAATTAAAATACTTGAAGACTCACCGAACCAGACTGAGTCTGTTAATGAAATTCAATGAGAGACTGGTATCCCAATCAACCTCTTACCTGGATATACTAAGAACATACTAGACCCTCAATTTGTTTTCAATCCTGGGTCAATGTTTTACATTTAACACTTTTCGAATTGATTTCCCCAAGAGTAATAACCGGGTGGACACTACAACTACCCTACACGAGTAGTTATTAACCTTTCAAGTTCATAAAAAAATTAATTTTCAATGTTCATGTTCAAAATAATTCTTCCTCGTTTTCTAACATTTAAATAGCATAACTAACAAAGCACTGAACACTCCTCATTAGTCTTCTAGGAGGTCTCCGTAGGTCGGGTTTTGAAGCTTGAGAGTGCGGAAGCAGATGTCGTCGAGCCCTTTCTATCGACGCAGCAAAACGTCGCTGGCGTCCTTGGTCAGCCGGTGGATGGATAGTAAAGGCGCTGTATGGCTCGGCTACCTTAGGCGACGGGGAAACCGAGAAGGTAACCATTTTCTTGTCTGGAAACCTCTAGGATCCCTTTGGGAAAATAGAGGCGTATCCTTGCCTGAGTCTGTGTCTCCCCTTTTTGGAGGTGGCGTCCACGATGTCGTTCACAGCGGCGAAAGATGTACATGTTCTTAGCGCTGGGGTTATTAGCGTAACTCATGACGACGTCGGTGGGTAGGCTGAGAGAGATCCAGGACTTCCCTCCCGACGCGGCTTCACGACCTTTCTTTGACATGTTGGCAGTGTCGAGGCGTGTGGGTGGCGGCTAGATGCGGCTACAGGAACAGCGGCTACGGCGGCTGGCTGTGAAGGGCGGCGGAGTTGAGGCGAGCGTGGCGGGGATGCGCGGCAGGCCTTGGCGGCGGTGAAGGGCGGCCGGCTGTGAAGGGCGGCGGAGCTGAGGCGCGCGGCATGCGGCGGTGAAGGGCGAGGCAGTTTGTGAAGGGCGGCGGAGCTGAGGCGCGCGGCCTGCGGCGGTGAAGGGCGGCGGCGGCGGCGAAGGGCGGCGGCGGCGGCGAAGGGCGGCGGCGGCTGGCTGTGTCAGCTCGCTTCTTACAGCTCACTCCCACATGGTCATGGTTCATGTGTGTAGGGTGTTTGGTTTATAGGGGGGGAGATCTAATGAGCCTACTATAATGATCGATTACTATATGAAAATTTACTGAAATTTGACTATCTTGCTATTTATTTTCCCAGGTGAGATTCTGTTGCTGTTATTTTTAGGAAATAATATCCCACCGCTATAGTCACCAGTGTGTTGCCAGAAACTCCTATGGGGAGTTTATACCTGGTCAATGTTACTTGAGTAATATTAATTGATTATGATTTTTCATTTGATTACAACTTGAATTGAGAATTGAACTTAGTCTTATGACTTCACTATGTGATTATAGTATGAACACTTCTCGCTGCGGAGAGTACTGAAATGGGGGATGAATTCAAGGGGAAGGGGTAGGGGTTTAGGTTAAGGGGACAGGGTATGAGTTAAGGGGGGTGCTGCCACCAGCTCAGGCGAGGGAGTTCTCTGGGTACTCCTGGGCGCGTTTGAATAATATTAAGATTAGATTTATCTTGGTAGTCGTGATTGATACGTGGAACTATACCGAGTAAGGCTGACTCTTTTGGAAGTGTGGGGAATTACTGTCCTAACACAGAATAATCACCTGGGTTTTTTTTTTTTATAATAAACAAAACTATATTTGAAAACATATCCTATTTTTCACATGAACATTATTTCTGTTTGAGACCTTAGACACATACATAACTTAATCTGGAACGGGCAAGCTTCTTTAGAGCATACCTCCCTTCCAGATCTTCTTAAAATCCACCTATGTCCGTATCAAATGAGCACAAGGGATACATGAATATATTATTATAGGGAGAAAATGGGGAGTAATGAGTTTGGTGTGGGGATTCACTGTAACCATTGTGGCCCGGGAGGAAAGGAGCGAGACACCCCCCCGAAGCCTCTCTCTCTTTCAGGAGAGTTGAGTGAACTCGTTAAAAATACTTATAAGGATAGGGCAGGCCTTCCCTTTACGTTAGCGAAAAACTAAACATCGGTACCCATATTTGGGAATATAGATAACAATATTATAACAAGGGGAAAAGGGGGGGCGGGGGGGGGGGGGAAACAGGGCGAAGCTTGATACGTCTTACCTGCAGGAGAGTTGAGATGAGACTCCCGTCTGGGTTACCCCGAGCCCGCGGCAAAAAAGGGGGAAATTTTTTAATGGTCTAAAACGTGGCCTCAAATGAATAGCTTATAATCCCGAAATAACAATTAAATAATGAAACTCGTGTTACCTAAGAAAAAGGGTGCCTATAATACAGACCTGTTACTTTTATATAGAAGAATTTAATATGTTAAATCTAATATCCGAGGAGGGTGTGATTACTTTTCATGTCAAAGGTCCGAACGCGTTTTCTGGAGGGGAGAGGGTATGGAAGTGTGTATAGAAATTTTGGGAGACTTTCAATTTTGCGTTAACTTTACTAACACAAACCATTTATGACCGTGACCTCTCACTATGGGGACTATTTTGAAAGACATTAAGAATCTAGGAGTGTTCCTTGATCTATAGGAGGGTTGGGGGAGGATGAAAAGATTTGAATCCATAGTTATCACTGATCGCGGAATAATTATTCCCCGAATGTTGACTCCGCAACCGGCATGTTGGGGGGGGGGGGGGGAAAAATGAAGGGAGGGAAAGAAGAAAAAATGGCGGTAGGAAGGAAGATAAGAAAATGGCGGATAGGAAAGAAGGGCGATGACTCACCCGTGGAAACTAAAAGGTGAACTGCTTACGAGACATAACTCGGGAATTATATGATAATAATTCTCATCCTATTCTCCTGAATAAGGGCATTACAGTGAAAGTCCACATCAATCGTGGAGGGATGAGGTCAGCATGTGTTGCTGGAAGGCAGAGCCTCTATCCGATGTCACGGGCGCAGCCGGCCTTTGCTGGGCGCTTTTCGAGGGGGCCTGGGCCTCGGGGGACGGGGTGCGATGAAAGGAGGAGAGGAGTCGTCGTGGAGGTCCGGGTCTTCATCCTCGGTTGGTGTTGCAGTACACTGTCCCGGTTTTCCGTGGTGATGGAGGAGTGGGAAAAATACCGGGGTGACCGCCCTGGATGGTGGTGCAGCTGTAGGTGATGGCATCCTAGGAGGGGGTGACGAGGGGGGGCGGCCCAAATTTTTGGAATGGGAGGAGTCGCAGCTGCCTGTTTATCTAAAGAAAGGGATGTTCCTTTCTGGACCAGCAAGCTGTAAAGCTGCTGAGCCTCGCTGTTATAGGGGGCCATTAGGGTGACCTGGGGCCATGGTGCCCGCCACACTGAAAGCAATGGAATGGCTTGTCGCATCAGCTTTAGGTCCCTGTTTGCGGATGGGGGCCACTGCAGCGGGAACAGCGTACATAGGAGCGGCA
>JACEEZ010020235.1:17500-41294 GCA_016584305.1 Chionoecetes opilio
AACAAGATACCTCACTCTGGGGTGCCCTGTGGTGCGCGTGCGATCGAGCGCCGCCGTGCAGCAGGGGTTAACCAGTCTGTTGGCCCATTCACTTGCTGCATATTACTATCATATAGACCAGTATTTCCCAACCTGAGGGAAGTTTCCCCCGGGGGAGAAATTTCAGGATTCTAAGGGGGAAATTTGTCCTGAAGGACATCTATATTACTAACCTTTAGTCGACAAAAGAAAATCTCTTAGAATGTGGCTATTGAATTTTCTCCATGGATATATAAATATAGAGGATACTGTCTATATGCTTGTGTTATTAAGCAAGTAAATTCTGTGTTTTGGCAACTTTTTTCCTTGTCCACATGAAGGGGGAAATCCGGATGTTTGAAATGGTGGAAGGGGGAAACAATAGAAAAAAGTTTGGGCAACACTGATATAGTCTATGGTTTCTCAGTATAAATGATATACAGTAAACCCTCTCGTATTCGGACTAATTGGGCCAAGGAGTGGTCCGAGTAATAAATGCAAGGATCCGAATAATGCAGGGATAAAAAAAAAAATAATAATAATAAAATAAAAAAAAAGTTAATATAGAACATTTCTAATTCATGCAAATATTAATAAACATAAGATAAATCATGTAAATAAATAAATATACAGTAAAAATACACAATACAGTACTGTACAGGAGTAGTGTACAGTACTATCAGTCCTACGTCTGGCAGCGGCAGCCGGCAGCAGTATCATGATGGCGGAGATTTCCTCCTCCTTCTTGGTGTTGTCTGTAGGGTTGCGAGGACCCCTTGAGGAGCCCTACGATCCCTGGTGATATCCTATGATGCTATCACAGGCGTGGTAGCTGACCTGTCTTCTTCAGGAAAGCACAGGTGAGGCGGATGACGGCGTGTTGTTCTGAGAGGTAGGCGGTGCAGGTCGCTCGCCAGCAAGGTGGGCAGGGTTTTACGTCATTACTAGTTATTATACATCGTAGTGATTATGGTGAGCTGTTATATACACCGTCATTATTTAGGTCAGTGTAGTACCGCGTGTCACCTTAAATAAGGGTTATTTAAAGGTGTTGAGGTGACGGGGAAACATTCTTGCCACGGCCACCCTGTAACACTAACGGAAAAAAGTGTCCGTGTGACATGACCTTTAAAGGCCATGTCAAACGTCTTGTTGACTTGTGATTGGTCGAGAAGTTTTAGAAACAGTTTGTCATTGGCTGGTGACTGATGACAAGTTTGATGACGTCATTACTCGTCCAAGCCAGTCAGGGCCTTCCTACCTGTTAACTACCTAACGAGGGAAGCTTGCTGGATACGCTAGTAAGAGCAGGTAGTATCTAGGCGGTGGGAGAGCGGGTGGTAGCTGGAGATACGACCGCCGTTGCTGGATCTGGGTCCAAGGCTCAATGGCCTCAGATCACTCGCCAATACAACATTTGGACACAACAAAGAAACCACAATTACAGTATATAAAGTATATGCTCAGTGATGGATCATAAAAGCTCTGCCTGGCTGCCTGGGCCTCAAACCTCACTGACTCACGTCATGACACCCTACCTACCCCTAAAAAAAAAGTAAAAAAAAAAGAAAAAAAAAGAGGAGGAGGTCCGAATAACGTCAAAGTCCGAATAATGAGGGTCCAGATACGAGAGGGTTTACTGTACTGTATTCTTCGTAAATGTTTGTTCTATGATAATATCAAATAAAAAAAAGTAAAATATACTAAAGAAATGCCATTATGAGACTGAAAAAATATGCATGAACTTAATATTCCCTTTAACTCTTCGCCATTTAAAGCTTTGCGCAAAAACTTTTAACATGAAACATATCAATAAAAGCGGAACTTTATTAGTTCTCCTTTGATATATTTTGTTTTCTGATAAATTAATTAGCACTATGCATACATTAGCGATAACTAAATAAATAACATTATTAATCGGGTAAATTTTCCCGATTGATGATGTCATTTATTTAGTTAACGCTACTTTATCCATGGTGCTACTTCATTTATCATAAAACGAGATATATCAATGGAAAGCTAATACAATTCCACTTCTACTGATATGTTGCATGTTTAAAGTTTTCTCGCAAGTTTTTAAATGGCGAAGAGTTTAAGTGAATATTAAGTTCATGCATATTTCTTCAGAGTCTCATAATGGCATTTCTTCAGTGTGTTTTACTGTTTTTTTTAATATTATTATAGAACAAACATTTAAGAATATTACGGTATATCATTTAAAATGATAAACTATAGTCTATATGATAGTCATATGCAGCAAGTGAATGGGCCAGCAGACTGGTTAACCCCTGCCACACGGCGACGCCACCGTCGGTGGATAGCATAAATAACCTTGGGAGACCCCGAGTGAGGTATCTTGTTGTAGAGTGTCTTTTGTTTTAGGCTCATGCTGCCACCTATTTTCCATCCGCCGCACTTGAAGTCGCAGTCGCAAGAACAGGTATGCATCACGCGGGTTTCTTCGGCCACTCGACGATTGATTTACAGTTGCTCCTTGGTGGGAATTGAACTTGGGACTTTGTGCTCACCTCCCAGGCTCCTGTCGACCACGTTAAAGTTGGCCGAAAGAGTTGCCCCAGAAAGGATTCAAACTCAGGACATCGAGCTCACCACTCCAAGACGCTAACCACTTTTGGGGAGGCCACGGCCTCCCCAAACGAAACGAATTATGTTGACAGTGGGCAAGATAAGATACTTTGATCCTATCTAGACACTTTGCAAGTACCAACTACAAGGTTATTGACTATACAAAGCGCCACCACGCCAGAACGAACTTGGTGGACTCGAACCACTGACCGAATGCAGGGACTCTACACTCGAGTATGTGACTCTACCAACCGCGCCACCCTGGCGGGTTGACATTGGGCAACAGCTAGTTCATGTAGTACAAATAAATTGAACTGAAGGGGACTTTTTCGTCACCATTCCAACATGTACATTCGTAGAAAGCACATCAGCCACCACATTGGCTCGACCTGGCAAGTATTTTAATGTTGGATTGAATTCAGGTGTTATTAAGAACCAACGCTTGAGTCGTCCTGAGAGGTTTCTTCCTTTATAAAGCTTAGTGACAGTTGCGTGATTAGTATATATGGTTATATTATAACCTAGGATAATATTTATAATATGTGTTAAAGCCCAGACAACTGCGAGTGTTTCCTGGTAAGTAACTGAGTAAATTAACTATGTAGAAAGTAATGTTCTACTCGTGAACGCAATAGCGTGATTCTTTCCGCATGCGTCTGTCTGCATTAATACAGCACCCAGCCCCAATGCAGAGGAATTTGTGTAAAGAACAAAATGAACTTTATAGTCCAGGAATACCAAGACAGGTGCATAGGTTAGAGCGACTTTTAGATCCTGAAAACCCTTTTCATGTATAGTGTTCCAATTAAAGCGCACGTCCTTCTTTAATAGTTTTATTAAGGGCAATGCAATCGCTGCAAATTTAGCAATACAAGATCTATAGTAACCACACAACCCAATGAAATGACGGACATTGTTTACATTCTGAGGTCGTGGGCAATTTTTAACTGCAGTTATTTTACCTGACATTGAATGAAGTCCATCACCATTTACCAGGTGGCCTAAAAAGGTGATTTTAGATTTAGGGAATTCACATTTTGAAAGTTTAGCCTTGAGACCAGCATTTTTCAACTTCGGGAGTACTGCTTCGAAATGAGCAAAATGAGACTTCGAGTCTTTGCTAAAACATTTAAGATCATCAAGGTAAGCATAGACACTTAGGGTAGGATATCAGAAAAATAAATTATCAATCAGCCGTTGGAAATAAATAAGGGCTGCCTTGAAGCCCCTAGGCATTCTGAGACACTTGTAGTGTATACTGGGAGTGCTAAGGGTATTAATATTCCTTGATGCAGGAGCCATGTGCACCTACCAGTAGCCACTAAGCAACTCAAGGCCACTTCCACCTTTCCATCTTGCTGGAATTTTGCTCACGCAAACTGATTATACGCTAACTACGCGACACTATGCTAATGATTCTACCCTGCATTTTTCAACGTCGTTTATTAGACGTCCAACTCAACAGGAACTAAGTGATTCGTGGAGACATACCACCGAAGACTATCTTCTGATCATTATATAATTTCTTATTGGGGCAAAGCAAACCTTGTTTTGTTCAATGCCACAAAATCCCAAATTTTTCACCTATCTACTCGACAAAACCTACCAGATAACTATCCGCTCTTCTTCAATGACACTCAACTCTCCTTTTATAATGAACATTCTTGGACTATTGGTCACTCCGAGGTCACCAATTATTGCATTGTTACTATCATAATGGATATGGTGTTAGTGACACAAACGAGGGTTGAACCTCGCCGTACTGAGTCTGTTAAGGTCACTGGCAAACCGAAGTCTCGGCAGTATTTAGTCCTTTAAAGCCTTAAACCCTTACCATGTATGGATAGTAATAAGTCAATCAATTGGTTTTGTCTTTGCTCTCTGCTATTTTATTGCACAAACTTGAACAGTATATACAAAATAGATTTAATGAAAATACAGGATATAACTGCATATGGAGTATTTACATTAATAGTTAATATAATGATGTGAAAAGAAACATGTAAATAACAAGGAATAAAAAGGTAAAAAGATTGTGTAGTAAAATGTATGTAAATACAACAGGTAGTGTATTAAAATATGTATGTGTGTATGTGTAAAATGTTATGCTTACAAAAGTAACACATCGAAAATGAGAGGACGAGAGAAAAAGGAAAACGGAAAACGGAAGTGAGAAGGCACACTGAAGTATAATCGCACGTGCTGCTACAGTAATCCCCCTCTAGTTGCGAGGTAGGAGGAACGAAACCGTTTTCTTGGGACGACCCAGCACCACACTGGAAGTACTTCGTGGTCTTGCATCAGGTGTGGTTGCTGTAGAGTAGAGCAGGTATGCAGGTTTTACTCGGTCGATGGTGATAACGTCCGAAGTCCCGTTGCGGTTGATGGTGAAGTTCTTCCTCGTCCTACGGATGACTTCAAAGGGGCCCTGGTACGGTTGCTGAAGGGGCTTCTTGACTGCGTCTACCCTGACAAAGACGTGAGTGCAGCTGTCGAGGTCCTGGCTGACGAAGGTCTTGGAGGGAGAGGTGCGAGTCTGCACAGGCTATGGGTTCTGCATGGAGTCCTTGAGGCTGCTGGCGAAGTCCTGGATACTGTAAGGCCTGGAATCAGGTGTACTGGCAAGGAGTTCACCTGGTAGCCTGAGTGTAGTTCCGTAGACGAGCTCAGCAGAGGAGTGGCCTAGATCTTCCTTCAGTGACGTTTGTATGCCGAGGAGGACAAGGGGTAGAGCAACAGTCCAGTCTTCATGTTGTTGGGCTGAAGCTGCCAGAGAAGACTTGAGTTGCCGGTGGAAGCGTTCGATCAGACCGTTGGCTTGTGGGTGATAGCTGGCGGTCCTGTAGTATCGAGTACCGAGCTGTCATGACGTTATTCCACAGGCTAGACTCGAACTGGCTTCCACGGTCCGATGTGAGGCTGAGAGGGACACCGAATCTGGAGACCCACGTACTGATGAAAGCACAGGCTACGGAGCCCGTTGTGATGTCCACAAGAGGTGCAGCTTCAGGCCAGCGGGTGAATCGGTCGGCGCAGGTAAGGATGTACCGGTAGCCGTTGGAGTAAGGCAGCGGGCCAACGATGTCGACGTGGACGTGGTCGAATCTTGAAGAGACTGGCTTGAATGTTGCTGCAGGAGAGTGTGTGTGTCGTGTCACCTTTGAAGCTTGGCACTTGATGCAGGTGCGAGTCCACTGTCTGACATCCTTGTTGATGCCCTTCCAGATGAATCTGGAAGTTACCATGTGTTGCGACGCTCGGATGCCAGGGTGAGAAAGGTCGTGGAACTGACGGAAGAGCCGCTAATGATGCTGCTTTGGAATGTACGGCCGGACAGTGTCAGTAGAGACATCAGCGTAGAGGTGCTCTTTGGTCCCTGAAAGTTGGATCTTCTTCATCTTCAAGGCAGCATTCTCCTGGAATTGCTGCAACTCAGCATCATTGGCCTGGTCAGCAGCAATGACAGCATAGTCGATGAGAGAAGAGATGACCGAGATGCTGCGTGACAGTGCATCAGCTGGAGCATTATCGGCACCCTTGACGTAGCGAGTGTCAGTGGTGAACTGCGAGATGAATTCGATGTGACGCAGTTGTCGCGGTGTGTAGGCAGTCTTGTTGTTGACGTATGTAGTGGTTAGAGGCTTGTGGTCGGTGTAGATATGGAATCTGCGACCTTCGATGAAGTACCGGAATCTCTTGATCGCCTTGTAGATGGCAAGAAGTTCTCTGTCGAAGGCACTGAACTTCGTTTCGGAGTTGTTGAACTTCTTGGAGAAGAAAGCGATGGGCTTCCAGCCTCCGTTGACGTACTGCTGCAGGACGGCACCAGCACCGATGCCTGAAGCATCTGTAGAGATGGAAGTGTCGGCCTCTGGAGAAGGCAAGCTGAGCATCGAAACGTCACCAAGGGCCTTCTTAGCAGCGAGGAAGGCGTAGTCAGCTTCTGGGGTCCAGACGAGGGTGATGGACTGTCCTTTCTTGCAGGGCTTGATCATGGCGTAGAGTGGCCGGAGAAGAAGTGAACAGTTCGGATGAGGCTGTTGTAGTAGTTCAGCATGCCCAGGAACTCCTTGAGCTGGCGCTGGGTTGACGGCTTCGGGAACTGCTGGATGGACTCACACTTTGACTGGAGTGGAGTGATGCCTGCAGAGGAGACAGTGTGGCCAAGAAAGCCGACCGAAGGGACACCAAACATAGACTTGTCAATGTTGATCTGGATTCCCGTAGTCCTGCAGACGAGTGAAGTTCTGCTGGAGATGCTGTCGGTGTGCTTCAGCGTCAGAACTAGCGATGAGAAGGTCGTCAATGTAGGCGAAGCAGAAGGGTAGACCTCGCAGGACCTCGTCCATGAAGCGCTGGAAAGTCTGGGCAGCGTTCCGTAGTGCAAATGGCATCCTCCTGGTGTATTCAAACAAGCCAAACGGGGTGATGATGGCTGTCTTTCGGGATGTCTGTTGGATTGACTGGAATCTGGTGGAACACCTTGACGAGGTCGATCCTGGAGAAGATGGTACAGCGAGAGAGTTGAGAGGAGAACTCTTGAATGTTGGGTACTAGGTATCTGTCCATGACGGTGCAAGAGTTGAGTGCACGATAGTCTCCACACTAAAGACTCCACACCATAGACTATCCCTTATTATAAATCTGAACTGGAAATCTCACATCTCATATCTTGCTAAAACAGCTTCTAAGAACTTAGGAGGCGTCTGCGCCCATTATGTTCTTCTTCCCAGTTGATTGCTCTGTACAGGTGCCTTATCCGCTCATATCTGGAGTATGTTTCACATGTTTGGGGGCATCCACTCATATAGCTCTCCTAAACAGGGTTGAGTTAAAGGCTTTTCATCTCATCAACTCCCCTCTTCTGATTTACTGTCTTCAATATTTAAATCACCGCCGCAATGTTGCTTCTCTTGCAATCATTCTACCGTTATTTTCAGGCTCACTGCTGGTCTGAACCTGCTAAATGCGTGCTTTTCCCCCTTCCAGCGCGTTCGCTGCACAATAATTTATATCCATTCTCATTCCTATTATGTCCATCTTCTAATGCAAGAGTTAATCAGTATATGTACACTTTCATACCTTTCACTGGTATACTCTGGAACTCTCTTCCTGTTTCTATTTATCCACCTACCTACGACCTAAATATTGTCAAGAGAAGAGTGACAAGACACCTTTCGAACTAGATTGGCACACCCCATTTCTTTATTCTCTTACTGTCTTCTTTATAGGGACTGGTAACAATGCGAGCTTTGTGTTACCTCTTTTTTTGTGCCCTTGGCCAGTTAATAGTGATGTAAAATATATATATATATATAAATATATATATATATATATACTTAATATATTATATATATATATAAATTACTGTATATATATAAAAAATATATATATATAATATATATAATATATATATAAACTTAATATAATATATATAAAATTAGTATATATATATATAAATTATATATATATATATATATATAATATATATATAGTGATTTTTAGTGGTAGTACATCTTGATATTTCAGGGTGACAAAGACACTCGTCATACTTGGGGTTGTTTATGCGCAATTTTTCGCCAAAGGCACTTGGCATCATCAGGCTAAAAATAGTTAAAAATTTAATATATTACAATGCTAAAAAGCGAACATCTAAAAAAAAAAAAATTCTTAAGAAACAATAAAGTAATCCTATATTATCTAAAATTACTAACTAATAAATAAAATATAATTTGTACTTAACGAACCTTGGTGTGTATGCTGTCTGAGTTGGTAGAGGACTGAATGAACAATAGTTTCGTGGGTACCACCCCACACAAGCCGAAATGTTACCCACGAAACTATTGTTCATTCAGTCCTCTACCAACTCAGACAGCATACACACCAAGGTCCGTTAAGTACAAATTATTATTTATTTATTAGTTAGTAATTTTAGATAATATAGGATTACTTTATTGTTTCTTAAAAATTTTTTTTTTTTTAGATGTTCGCTTTTTAGCATTGTAATATATTAAATTTTTAACTATTTTTAGCCTGATGATGCCAAGTGCCTTTGGCGAAACGTTGCGCATAAACAACCCCAAGTATGACGAGTGTCTTTGTCACCCTGAAATATCAAGATATATATATATATATACATATATATACATATATATATATATATATATATATATATATAATATATATATATATATATATATATATATATATATATATATATAATATATATATATATATATAATATATATATATATATATATATATATATATATAATATTATATATATATATATATAATATATTAATATATATATATATATATATATATATATATATATATATATATATATAATATATATATACTTCAGCCTCACAGTCCAAAACATCTCTTAGGTAACAAACTTTATATACTCTTGTATTCTTCATCCTGCAGTCATCAGTCGTATTTCCCCTACGTCCCTGTTTGTCCTCTTATGCAAGCAGGGCACTGAAAGTTCTGCACTCCATCAACCAACACTTGGGTGACCGACCACCCTGACAAACACTTCACAACTGTTGTTGGCCTGCAACAGCAAAAACCTTGTTTCTTGAGCGCAAGTGAGTCCTCTACATGAAGCATATCTCCCTCACAACGTTGAGGGAAAAGTCTGAGTACCTGGTCAGCTTGCCGCGGTTGAGCATCTCTGTGAACTGCCTCGATGCGACAAGCACTGCGTCGTTCAATGAGGCACGTTCCTGCTCCTCGTCAAGCTGGATCTGTAGATTAAAACAAAAATCCTTAACATTTTATTAAAAAGTGAAACGTATAGAGAAAAATAGTTCAGAAATGATAATGATATGAAAGTGAAGCATACTTTTGAAAGGTTTAGTAATTATGATTATATGTTCAAAAACTGAGAAGTATCTTAAGAGGCGTATATTTATATTTGTATCTACTAAATTTACCTGACGAGGATTGCCACCATTGTTGTCCTTGACCTTGGCTCTACATGTCGGGCACATGCTTTTCTTGGCCGTAGACCTGCCACAGTATACAGCGATGTGGGAAAGGACTTTGAGGAGTGCCATATCCTCATCAGCCTCCTCCCCGCAGGCCATGTACTCGTTGACTGCCTCAACAAGCAGGACGACAGTGGTGTTGTCGATTTATTTTCTAGTCTCCTTCACCTCAACCATCCCTAGGTTCACCTCACCAATGGTGTACCCAGATAGCTTGCAGAGGCTGGTGGTAAGGATGATTGCCTCCCCCTCAATGATTTGCCTGGGCTGTGGGTTCCCACCGGCGAGCTTCCTCAGGTACCCAAATCGTCCCTCAATCTTGTCCGACTGGACCTTGCCGAGGAGAATATCGCTGATGATATCCTTTTAGGTGGTCAGTATGTGCCTTGCCAAGCCTACAAGCCCAAGACTGGTATGTCTGAAGGCTTTGGCAGTCTCAGTTGACATGAACAGACCTTTGGGAACGGTTCTCTTGTTTTTGTCCCTCCTCTCCTGCCAGACGTGCATCCACTCAGCAAACTGCTCCAGGAACACCAGAGGCTCCTGATCGGCATTGGTGACAGGTTTTCTGGTCGGTTCGTTGTGCCAGTTATAGAGTCCCTTGCTCTTAACGATGCAGGTGTTGAACTACTTGCGCAGCAGGCAAAGGAAAGCAGCAGTCTTCTTGTAGGTAGGTCTACTGTACTTGTCAGGATAGTAGACCAAGGCTGCAGTTGTTGACTCGTGTGTGGCAGCCGCCACAAGCTGGACATTGGTGCGCTCGATGCGGATGGGGTTGAGTACCTTGTCAGTCAGCCGGTATGCAATCTTTGCCTCCTTGCCAAGTTCACTGTTGCAGATGGACACAAGGTGGCCGATGTCCAAGTGGATGTCCTTCTGAGACAGCAAAGATAGAATTACGATTTAAGTGGCCACACTACTGATACAATAAATGTAAATACAGTATGTCAACATTTGTTTACTTTTTAAGAATGTTGAACATATTCCCTTATTTTTTAATTACCTTAATTCTAAACACCCAAATATTAAGTTCACATATGAAGTTGAAAACCAATTATCACTACCATTTCTAGATATCTTAGTTACACGTAAGGATAATTATTTTACTACCTCAATCTATCGTAAACCTACCTTCACAGGCCTTGGTACTCAGTATTTATCATTCATCCCTAACCTTTTTAAAACCAATACTATTAAGACCTACTGCACAGATGTTATAGTTTCTCCTCCGACTGGTTTGCCTTCGATAATGAAATTAAATTCTTTCCTATTTTTTTCCAAAATAATGGTTATCCCTTAAATTGATAGAAAAAACAATCTCTAGTTTCTTATATGAAAAGTTCAACCCTAAGTCGAGTCAATCCGAATCTATATTAGACACACATTATATTAAACTTCCATTTTATGGACAACTTTGTTATATCATTCGTAAAAAAAATCAATGATCTACTTAAGTTACACTATCCTAACTCAATTTTTTTATTTGTTTTTACGAATCCATTTACTATAAAAACTCATTTCAAATATAAAGATCCTATACCTAAAACTCTCACCTCCAATATAATTTATGAATTTGAGTGTTGGAGTTGTAAGGCTCGATACATTGGCGAGACGTCGACAAATCTAACCCTTAGGTTCGCAGAACATAAAGGTGTTTATGTTCGTACTGGCCGAGCTATTTCTTCCCCTTCTAAATCTGCAATACGTTCACACTCCCATACTTTTGATCACCCTTTCTCTATTGATGATTTTAGAACAGTGGTTCTCAACCTTTTTCACTCCATTCCCCCCTTCATGAATTCTCAACATTCGTGTGGCTCCCCTTCATTTTTCTCCCAAATCCCACCCCACCAAAAGAGGTAAAAACAAAAAAACAAAAAATAAATGTTGATGAAGAGAACACCCTTGCTTTATTACAAAGTTTACAGTCATAATTATCTTATATTTGATAGATTTCTGTGATATGCTTAACTTACTCACTTGCCTACAGGTCATAATTATCATTAATTNGAAAGAGAGAGAGAGAGAGAGAGAGAGAGAGAGAGAGAGAGAGAAGAGAGAGAGGAGAGAGAGAGAGAAGAGAGAGAGAAAAGAGAGAAAAGAGAGAGAGAAAGAGAGGAGAGAGAGAGAGGGAGAGAGAGAGAGTAGAGGAGAGAGAGAGGAGAGGAAGGAGAGAGAGAGAGAGAGAGAGAGAGAGAGAGAGAGGAGAGAGAGAGAGAGAGAGAGAGAGAGAGAGAGACCCCAGTTGTCCTTAACATTATAGGAACATTTGAGTTAGGTTTATAATTAAAGTAGTTGTAGTAGTAGTAGTAGTAGTAGTAGTAGTAGTAGTAGTAGTAGTAATAGTAGTAGTAGTAGTAGTAGTAGTAGTAGTAGTAGTAGTAGTGGTAGTAGTAGTAGTGGTAGTAGTAGTAGTGGTAGTAGTAGTAGTAGTAGTAGTAGTAGTAGTAGTAGTAGTTAGTAGTAGTAGTAGTAGTAGTAGTAGTAGTAGTAGTAGTAGTAGTAGTAGTAGTAGTAGTAGTAGTAGTAGTAGTAGTAGTAGTAGTAGTAGTAGTAGTAGTAGTAATAGTAGTAGTAGTAGTAGTAGTAGTAGTAATAATAGTAATAGTAGTAGTAGTAGTAGTAGTAGTAGTAGTAGTAGTACGGTGCCATGGTAACGGCGGCGGCGGCCATCGCTGTGACGTCACCGCCTAACACAACACGGACTGAAAGGTTTGTTATAATGGAGAAATCTACCCCCAAAACCCTTAAAACGCCCCCCGAAAGGGCCGAAACGACTCCATAAATACCAAGAACACTTTAGGCCATAGATTACAATAGCCTATATAATGCTATCTATAACCCCCTATCTATAACCCCAGAAAAAGCCACTTTCATCTGCAATGTAACCTGGTTTTAATATCCTGTTGTGGAGTGTTGTGGTACAGATGTCTGCGGGGGGGACCTAGTGAGTACCTATTTCCTCTCCTAACTGTGAAATAACGCTATGCACGTGACTCTACACGCACTCTATAATGAATTAAGTGTCTAATCTACCTTTGTCTAGGCGTCAGACCGTGCCACCAGCAGCTATAGGTTTACCTATATAGTCGTTGAGGCGAGCGGAGGGTGGCTGGGTGTGGCTTTTAGCCACAGCCATTAGCTGGCTGGGTGTTTCGTGATTGAATTTTGCTAGTTGTTGTGAAATATGGATACGTGTGGGGTTATAGAATGGGTTGTGTGGGGTGTAGATACCACTGACGTGGCCACAGGGGGCCAGGAGGTAGCTGTGCCCCCTACAGAGGAGGTAGGTGTAGGTGTGGGTGTGACCCCATGTAGCCAGCAGGTGGAAGAGGCTGGAAATGTTTACACACTCTGTGTGTGGAGGGTGTGTGGCATGGAACGGCGGTGTCCTTGGTTGAGGAATGTGTGGTGTGTGGTGTGTGTGCCTTACAGGAACAGGTCAAGGCATTGCAGGAGGAGGAGGTTAAGAGGCTTAAGGGAGTAATGAACGAGGTCAATAGTGTAGGTACGGGGGGGATGCTGTACCATTCATTCAGTACTACCATTCAGGGCGAGGTGAAGGACGACGACCTTCAGCAGAAGGTCCACAGCCTTGGTTGGGGAGGGTGTAGAGGTAGTAGTAGTAGGGCAGACAGGGGGTGGTGGTGTAGTAGTAGTAGTAGTAGTAGTAGGTGTACCAGGTCCAAGGAGGGACAGTGGCGGGTGGTGGTGGTAGGTAGGTAGGAAAGGGAAGGAGCAAGCCAAGTAAGTAGTGCTGGGGCGGCAGAAAAGTTAGGTGAGGTGCTGTTGCACAACAGGTATTATGCTGTACTGGGGGAGAAGGATAGGGGGGGTGAAGAGTATAGAGGTGTGGAGGAGCAGCAGCAAGCAGGGGACAGGCAGGCAGGCGGGTGGGGGGGGGGAGGGGGGGACAGGAGTGAAAGGGACCTGAGGGTTTGTTGTTGTTGGTGGGGGGAGACTCTCAGGTGAAGTAGTACCTGGACCAGACCTTCTGTGAGAGGGACAACAGGGACAGGAGGATTAGGGTGTGCTTTCCAGGGGCATCTGTGTGCAGGATGTTACAGATAGACTGGACAAGGTGATGATGGCAGGGACAGGGAAGGAGGCGGTTGTGGTGGTGGTGGTGGTGGTGCACGTCGGGGGGAACGACGTAGGCAAGGCGAGGTCAGAGGAGTTGGTAACTAAGTACAAGGCCCTGTTAGAAAAGGTCCAGGAGAGTGGTGGTAGGACAGGAGGGGTGATTTGTGGTGTGATCGCTAGGGAGTATTATGTGGGTCAGGAGTGGCTATCGAGGGCCTGAAGTCTTAATAATAGCAAGATAGAGGAGCTGTGCAAGGGTATGTATGATGGGGTTGCGGTTTGTGGACGGGTGGGACACTTTCTATGGTAAGCACTCGATGTATACCAGGGATGGTGTCCACCTAAGTCAGATGGGAACAGAGGCGTACGGGGACCAGTTAGAGAAGAAGGCTGTTAGGTTAGTTAGCCAGGGAAACTAGGTGTACGGGGGAAAAATGGGAGGCATAGGTCTTCCAGATATAAGGGAAGACCCAGTGTTAGAAAAAAGGAACCAAGGGAAGGGTGTAGAAAGTGTATGCGATTTGGATGCATTAATGTCCGGGGTTGGGGGGTAGGCAAATTAGAGGACATTGCCGGGGAATTAAGTGAATGGGGTTTTGATGTAGTAGGCGTCACGGAATCCCACCTTAGGGCGAGGATAAATGTAAGAACAGAGGGGTATCACCTTAAAAATAAGGGTAGAAGCAAGAATCCTAGAAAAGGGGGCGGGGTGGGGCAGGTTATCGTGAGGCAGGATGCAGGTCTAGATGTTGAGTAGCTAGATGTAGGAACCTGTGATGAGGCAAGTGAAGATATTTTTGCTGCTAGATTTAGAGTACAAAGAAGAGGAGAAAAAGGGGACGATCATCCTAGTAGTGTGCTTATATGACAGTCGAAGGGAGAGGGGGGGGGGGGGGGCTAGTATAGAAAATGCAAGGGAAATCTAACAAGATTAGTAGATTACTAGCAGGGAACACAGACAGGAACAGATAATAATAGTTATGGGGGACATGAATGGACACATAGGTATACTAGGGGAGGAGGTCAACAATGGTAATGGGATACTACTCTTAAATTTTGTTGAGGCTAACGAGTTAGAAATCCTAAATACGACAATGGCCGAGGGTAGAGTAACATGGGCAGCAGCAGCAGAGAGGGAGGTAGGGAATCAGCTATAGATTATTATGTGCTAGTCAATGCAAATGCCAGGAAGATGGTGAAGGATATGTGTGGATAGATAGATGAGGAGGGTGGGTCTGTCTGGTAGATATAAATAGTGACCACAACATGATAGATTATTTATATATATTATATAAATTATTATATATATTATTTATAGATTCAGAACGGGTCTAAAACCTTTTCCCACACTCTAGGCATTCATGTTTCTTAACACCACTGTGTGTCAGGGTGTGTCTGGTGAGGTCACTCTTTGTAGTAAATCTTTTCCCACACTCTAAACATTCATAATTCTTAACACCACTGTGTGTCAGGGTGTGTGAGGTGAGGTCACTCTTTGTAGTAAATCTTTTCCCACACTCTAAACATTCATAATTCTTATCACCACTGTGTGTCAGGGTGTCTGGTGAGTTGAGAACGGGTCTAAAACCTTTTCCCACACTCTAGGCATTCATGTTTCTTAACACCACTGTGTGTCAGGGTGTGTGGTGAGCTGAATCTTTGTAGCAAATCTTGTCCCACACTCTAAACATTCATAATTCTTAACACCACTGTGTGTCAGGGTGTGTGTGGTGAGGTGACCCATTGTAGTAAATCTTTTCCCACACTCTAAACATTAATAATTCTTAACACCACTGTGTGTCAGGGTGTGTGAGGTGAGGTCACTCTTTGTAGTAAATCTTTTCCCACACTCTAGGCATTCATGATTCTTAACACCACTGTGTGTCAGGGTGTTTGGTGAGCTGAATCTTTGTAGCAAATCTTGTCCCACACTCTAAACATTCATAATTCTTAACACCACTGTGTGTCAGGGTGTGTGTGGTGAGGTGACCCATTGTAGCCAATCTTTTCCCACACTCTAAACATTCATAATTCTTAACACCACTGTGTGTCAGGGTGTGTCTGGTGAGGACACTCTTTGTAGTAAATATTTTCCCACACTCTAAACCTTCATAATTCTTAACACCACTGTGTGTCAGAGTGTGTTCGGTGAGTTGACTCTTTGTAGCCAATCTTTTCCCACACTCTAAACATTCATAATTCTTATCACCACTGTGTGTCAGGGTGTCTGGTGAGTTGAGAACGGGTCTAAAACCTTTTCCCACACTCTAGGCATTCATGTTTCTTAACACCACTGTGTGTCAGGGTGTGTCTGGTGAGGACACTCTTTGTAGTCAATCTTGTCCCACACTTTAAACCTTCATAATTCTTAACACCACTGTGTGTCAGGGTGTGTTCGGTGAGTTGAGTGTTTGTAGTCAATCTTTTGAATCGAGTCATGCGAGAGACTGTTGGCTGTTATATAGAACCGGCTTTTAAATGTATCTACATGTACAATAGTCAGTTGAATATTTTTAATACTTGTATTTAATAGTTTGGTGGTGGTGATTAAGGTGTTTTCCGGTTTGTTTGAGGTGTGGAGCAGCAGCAGGTGGTAGTAATAGGTATTGGTCACGTGCAATAAGCCTTCCCATGCCTTTTTGAAAGCCTTGTAGCGCAAATGAAGGACTATTTTTTTTTTCTCGAAGGTGCCAGGACTTTATGTCAATTTTTTTGTGTCCTTGTGTTCCCGCGCCTTTAACCCCCCCCCCCCCCAAAAAACCCAACTTTACCTATCTGAATAAATAACCTATCAAAAATAATGTATTTTTTTAAGGGAAAAAAATTTTTCCCCTCCTCCTCCTTCCTCCTCCTCCTCACTCCTCTCCTCCTCCTCCTCTCCTCCTCCTACCTCCTCTTCTCTCCTCCTCCTCCTCCTCCTCCTCCTCCTCCTCCTCCTCCGCAGTAGCAGAGCAGTCTAAAGGGCTTAAAACTCTGGCGTGAGGGGCTGTTCGTTTTCACAACTCTAGACTTTTTTTGTTTTACAATAGGAGTGTAGACGCAGCCAAATGACGTATAATCTAACCTTTATAAAACATTCCAAACGTATCTAACTATAGCCTTAAAAATAACTAACCTAAAATTTATTAAGGTGCAAAATGAGGGGGAAAATGAGGGGAAAATTAGGGAAATGACAGGAAAGTGGGGGAAACGAGTGGTTTCAGGAAAGTGAGGGGAAATGAGCTGTTTTAAAGGGAAACGAGGGGAAATTAGAGTTTTATGGGGTAAATAGGGGTAAAAAAGTTTTTAGGGGAAAATTAGGGTAAATAGGAGGGAATATGAATTGAGGGAAAATATGGAGAAATTAGGGATAAATGAGGGGAAATTGGGAAAGTGCGGAAAATTAGGGATTTTAAAGGGCAAATTTTGTTTTGGGGAAAAAAAGGGGGGAAAATGACAGGAAAGTGAGGGGAAATGAGGGGTTTAAGGAAAGTGGGGGAAAAATTTAGTGTTTAAGGGAAACGGGGGGAAATTTTTGTTTTAAGGGGGGAAATGATGGTTTTTAAGGGAAAGGAGAAATTGGGGAAAATGGGGTAACGGGGGGGTTTAATATGGAAATTAGGTAAAATGAGGGAAATTAGGGATAAATGAGGGGAAAGTGAGGGGAAACTGGGAAATTTTTAAAGGGAAATTTTGGGTTTTGGAGAAATGAGGGGAAAATGACAGGAAATGAGGGGAAAGGGGTGGTTTAAAGGAAAGTGAGGGGAAATGAGTGTTTTTAAGGGGAAATTGGGGGAAAATTTAGAATTTAAAGGGGGAAAATGAGGGGAAATTATGGGTTTTAAGGGGGAGAAAAATTAGGGGAAATTAGGGGTAACTGAGGGGAAAGTGAGGGGAAACTAGGGATTTTAAGGCAATTTTTTGGTTTAGGCGAAATGAGGGGAAAATGACAGGAAAATGGGGGGAAATGGGTGGTTTTAAAGGGAAAAGTGGGGGGAAAAATGAGTGGTTTAAAGGGGAAACGAGGGGAAATTAGATTTAAGGGGGAAATGAGGGGAAATTAGGGGTTTTAAAGGGGGTAAAATGAGGGGAAAGTGAGGGGAAACTAGGGTTTTTAAAGGCAATTTTTTGGTTTTGGCGAAATGAGGGAAAAATGAAGGAAATGAGGGGAAATGGGTGGTTTAAGGAAAGTGGGGGGAAATGAGGGGTTTTTAAGGGGAAACGAGGGGAAATTAGAATTTAAAGGGGGAAAATGGGGGGAAATTAGGGGTTTTTAAAGGGGGGGAAATGAGGGGAAAAAGTGAGGGGAAACTAGGGATTTTAAGGCAAATTTTTTGGGTTTGGGAGAAATGAGGGGAAAATGAATGGAAAGTGAGGGGAAATTGGTGGTTTAAGGAAAGTGAGGGGAAATGAGTGGTTTTAAGGGGAAATGAGGGAAATTAGAATTTAAAAGGGAAAATGAGGGGAAATTATGGTTTTAAGGGGAAAAAAATAGGGGAAATTTAAGGGATAAATGAGGGAAAATTTAGGGGAAACTGGGGATTTTAAGGCATTTTTGTTTGTTTTGGAGAAATGAGGGGAAAAATGACAGAAAAGTGAGGGGAAATGGGTGGGTTTTAGGGAAAGTGAGGGGAAATGAGCGGTTTTAAGGGGAAATTAGAGTTTTAAAGGGGAAAACGAGGGGAAATTAGGATTTTTAAGGGGTAAAAATGAGGGGAAATTGGATAAATGCAGGGAAAGTGGGGGAAAACTAGGGATTTAAGGCATTTTGTTTTTTGGAAAAATGAGGGGAAATGACAGAAAAAAGTGGGGGAAATGGGTGGTTTTGGGGGGAAAAGTGAGGGAAAATGAGGGGTTTTAAGGGGTAAAATGGGGGGAAAATTAGGGTAATGAGGGGAAAGTGAGGGGAAACTAGGGATTTTTTGTTTGGGAGAAATGAGGGGAAAATTATAGGAAAGTGAGGGGAAGGGTGGTTTAAGGAAAGTGAGGGGAAATAAAGCGGTTTAAGGGGAAAAAACGAGGGGAAATTAGAGTTTAAGGGGGAAAATGAGGGAAATTATGGGTTTTAAGGGGTAAAATGAGGGAAAATGGGGGGAAAGTGAGGGGAAATAGGTATTTTAAGGCGTTTTTGGAGAAATGAGGGGAAAAGGGACAGAAAAGTGGGGGAAAATGGGGGGTTTAGGGAAGTGAGGGGAAAGAGCGGTTTTAAGGGAACCCGAGGGGAAAATTATAGTTTAGGGGAAAACGGGGGAAATTATGGTTTTAAGGGGTAAATGGGGAAATTTTGGGAATAAATGAGGGAAAGTGAGGGGAAATGGGTGGTTTAAGGAAAGTAGGGAGGGAAATTAGGTGGTTTTTAAGGGGTAAAATGAGGGGAAATTATGGGTAATGAGGGGAAAGTGAGGGAAAACTAGGGATTTTAAGGCAATTTTTTGTTTGGAGAAATGAGGGGAAAATGACGGGAAAAGTGAGGGGAAATGGGTGGTTTAGGGAAAGTGAGGGGAAATGAGCGGTTTTAAGGAGAAGGAGGGAAACGGGGGGAATTAGATTTTTAAAGGGGAAATGAGGGAAATTAGGGGTTTTTAAGGGGTAATATGAGGGGAAAAAGGGAGGGGGAAACTAGGGATTTTAAGGCTTTTTTTTTGGAGAAAGAGGGAAATTGACAGAAAAGTGAGGGGAAATGGGTGGTTTTGGGGGGAAAGTGAGGGGAAATGAGCGGTTTTAAGGGAAACGAGGGGAAATTAGGGGTTTTAAAGGGAAAATGAGGGGAAATTTGAGTTTTAAGGGGTAAAATGAGGGGAAATTAGGGATAAAATGAGGGAAAAACTAGGGATTTTAAGGCATTTTTTTTATTTGGAGAAATGAGGGGAAATGACAGAAAGTGAGGGGAAATGGGTGGTTTAGGGAAAGTGAGGGGAAAATGAGTGGTTTTAAGGGAAAAAATGAAGGGAAAAGAGGGGAAAATTAGATTTTTAAAGGGGAAAATGAGGGAAATTATGATTTTTAAAGGGTAAAAGAGGGGAAATTAGGGATTAAATAGGGGAAAGGAGGAAAAACTAGGGATTTTAAGGCATTTTTTTTTGGAGAAATGAGGGGAAAATGACAGAAAAGTGAGGGGAAAAATGGGTGGTTTAAGGAAAGTGAGGGGAAATGAGGGGTTTTAAGGAAAAAGGGGAAAACGAGGGGAAATTAGAGTTTTAAGGGGAAAATGAGGGGAAATTATGGTTTTAAGGGGTAAAATGAGGGGAAATTAAGGATAAAAATGAGGGGAAACTAGGGATTTTAAGGCTTTTTTTTGGAGAAATGAGGGGAAATTGACAGAAAAGTGAGGGGAAATGGGTGGTTTAGGGAAAGTGAGGGGAAATGAGCGGTTTTAAGGGGAAACGAGGGGAAATTAGAGTTTTAAAGGGGAAAAAGAGGGGAAATTATGAGTTTTAAGGGGGAAAATGAGGGGAAATTACGGATAAACGAGGGGAAAGTGTGGGGAAACTAGGGATTTTAAGGCAATTTTTGTGGAGAAATGAGGGGAAATTGACAGAAAAGTGAAGGGAAATGGGTGGTTTAGGAAAGTGAGGGAAATGAGCGGTTTTTAAGGGGAAACGAGGAAAATTAGAGTTTTAAAGGGGAAAATGAGGGGAAATTATGATTTTTAAGGGTAAAATGAGGGGAAATTAGGGGTAAAGGGGGGAAAAAGTGGGGGAAACTGGGGATTTAAAGGCTTTTTTGTTGGGAGAAATGAGGGGAAATGAAAAGAAAAAGGAGGGAAATGGGGGGTTTAGGGAAAGTGAGGGGAAATGAGCGGTTTTAAAGGGGGAATGAAGGGAACGAGGGGAAATTAGAGTTTTAAAGGGGAAAAAGAGGGGAAATTATGGGTTTTAAGGGGGAAAATGAGGGGAAATTAGGGATAAATGAGGGGAAAGTGAGGGGAAACTAGGGATTTTAAGGCATTTTTTGTGGAGAAATGAGGGGAAATTTACAGAAAAGTGAGGGGAAATGGAGGGTTTTAAAGGGGGAAAAACGAGGGGAAATTGGGTTTTTAAAGGGGGGAAAACGAGGGGGAAAATTATGAGTTTTAGAGGTAAAATGAGGGGAATAGGATAAGGAGGGGAAACTGGGGATTTTAAGGCATTTTTTTTGTTTGGAGAAATGAGGGGAAAGACAGAAAAGTGAGGGGAAATGGGTGGTTTAGGGAAAGTGATTGGAAATAGCGGTTTTAAGGGGAAAACGAGGGGAAATTAGGGTAACTGAGGGGAAAGTGGGGGGAAACTAGGAATTTTAAGGCAATTTTTTTGTTTGGGAAAAAAATGAGGGGAAAATTTAGGAAAGTGAGGGGAAGGGGGTTTAGGAAATTTGAGGGAATGAGCGTTTAAGGAGAAAGGGGGAAACGAGGGGAATTAGAGTTTTAAGGGGAAAGAGGGGAAATTTGGTTTTAGGGGTAAAAATAAGGGAAATAGGGTATATGAGGGAAATGAGGGGAACTGGGGATTTAAGCAATTTTTCTTTTGGAGAAATGAGGGGAAATTGACAGAAAAATGAGGGGAAATGGGTGGTTTAGGGAAAGTGAGGGGAAATGAGCGGTTTTTAAGGAGAAAGGAGGGGAAAACGGGGGGAAATTAGATTTTTAAAAGGGGGAAAATGAGGGGAAATGAGGGGTTAAGGGGAAAAAAAGAGGGGAAATTAGGGGTAATATGAAGGGAAATGAGGGGAAACTAGGGATTTTAAGGAATTTTTTTTTTTGGAGAAATGAGGGGAAAATTGACAGAAAAAGAGGGGAAATGGGGGGTTTTAGGGAAGTGGAGGGAAATGAGCGGTTTTAAGGGGGAAACGAGGGGAAATTAGAGTTTTAAAGGGAAAATGAGGGAAATTATGAGTTTTAAGGGGGTAAAAATGAGGGGAAATTAGGGATAAATGAGGGGAAAGTGAGGGGAAACTAGGGATTTTAAGGCTTTTTTTTGGAGAAATGAGGGGAAATTGACAGAAAAGTGAGGGGAAATGGGTGGTTTAGGGAAAGTGAGGGGAAATGAGCGGTTTTAAGGAGAAAGGAGGGGAAACGAGGGGAAATTAGAGTTTTAAAAGGGGGAAAATGAGGAAATTATGGGTTTTAAGGGGTCAAAATGAGGGGAAATTAGGGGTAATATGAGGGGAAATGAGGGGAAACTAGGGATTTTAAGGCTTTTTTTTTTGGAGAAATGAGGGGAAAATGACAGAAAAGTGAGGGGAAATGGGTGGTTTAGGGAAAGTGAGGGGAAATGAGCGGTTTTAAGGGGAAACGAGGGGAAATTAGAGTTTTAAGGGGAAAACGAGGGGAAATTATGAGTTTTAAGGGGTAAAATGAGGGGAAATTAGGGGTAAAGGAGGGGAAAGTGAGGGGAAACTAGGGATTTTAAGGCATTTTTTGTTTGTTTTGGAGAAATGAGGGGAAAATGACAGAAAAGTGAGGGGAAATGGGTGGTTTAGGGAAAGTGAGGGGAAATGAGAGGTTTTAAGAGGAAATGAGGGGAAACGAGGGGAAATTAGAGTTTTAAGGGGGAAAATTATGGGTTTTAAGGGGTAAAATGAGATTAACCTAACTAAGGTTAGTAGTACCTAAGGTTAGTAGTAACTAAGTAGTTAGGTTAACTAGTTAGGTTAACCTAACTAGTTTGTTAACCTAACTAGTTAACCTAACTAGTTAGTTAACCTAACTAGTTAGGTTAACTAGCTAGTTAACCTAACTAGTTAGGTTAACCTAACTAGTTAGTTAACCTAACTAGTTAGTTAACCTAACTAGTTAGGTTAACCTAACTAGTTAGTTAACCTAACTAGTTAACCTAACTAACTAGTTAACCTAACTAGTTAGTTAACCTAACTAGTTAACCTAACTAGTTAGTTAACCTAACTAGTTAGGTTAACTAGTTAGGTTAACCTAACTAGCTAGTTAACCTAACTAGTTAGGTTAACCTAACTAGTTAGGTTAACTAGTTAGTTAGTTAAGGGGAACTAGTTAACCTTACTAGTTAGGTTAACTAGTTAGTTAACCTAACTAGTTAGGTTAACCTAACTAGTTAACCTAACTGGTTAGTTAACCTAACTAGTTAGTTAACCTAACTAGTTAGGTTAACTAACTAGTTAACCTAACTAGTTAGGTTAACTAACTAGTTAGGTTAACTAGCTAGGTTAACCTAACTAGTTAGGTTAACCTAACTAGTTAACCTAACTAGTTAGTTAACCTAACTAGTTAGTTAACCTAACTAGTTAGTTAACCTAACTAGTTAGTTAACCTAACTAGTTAGGTTAACTAGCTAGTTAGGTTAACCTAACTAGTTAACCTAACTAACTAGTTAACCTAACTAGTTAACCTAACTAGTTAGTTAACCTAACTAGTTAGTTAACCTAACTAGCTAGTTAACCTAACTAGTTAGGTTAACCTAACTAGTTAGTTAACCTAACTAGTTAACCTAACTAGTTAGGTTAACCTAACTAGTTAGTTAACCTAACTAGTTAGTTAACTAACTAGCTAGTTAACCTAACTAGTTAGGTTAACCTAACTAGTTAGTTAACCTAACTAGTTAACCAGAGAGAGAGAGAGAGAGAGAGAGAGAGAGAGAGAGAGAGAGAGAGAGAGAGAGAGAGACACTAATCTTATAATTGCTCCTCAAAGATATTACGACGCACGTCTCCTCCTTCTCCTCCTCCTAATCTTTTTTATAAGAAGATAAGGAAGCTACAAGAGGCCGCGAGACCTACACGTGGTCCTCCAGATCCCCCGTTTTCACACTTACCCTCTCTCTCTCTCAAGTTTTGAGCATCCTTCTCTCCTCTTGCAAATAATGACTCTCGGTGATTGTGTCCTTGCATTATAACTGACGGCTCCCTCACCAACCTGTACCCAGCCTTCTCCATAGTGATCCTTCCCTGCCCAGCCAGCCCTTGTCCGCCCACCCAAACCGAGGCCACCGAGATGAGAAGGCCTGATACATCGCCCTGAAATGTTTGTTCTATAATATTATCAAATAAAAAACCGTAAAACATACTAAAGAAATGACATTATGAGACTCTCAAGAAATATGCATTAAATTAAGCTCTTTGCCATTTAATATTTTGCGAGGAAACATTTTACATGGAGAATATCAATATACGCTGAAAATTTT
>JACEEZ010020235.1:48630-61130 GCA_016584305.1 Chionoecetes opilio
AGCACAAACTAATTATACTAGAGTACGAACTAAGGATATTAGAGTACGAATTTAGTATACTCGAGTACGAACTAAGGATACTAGAGTACGAATTTAGTATACTAGAGTACGAACTAAGGATACTAGAGTACGAACTAAGGATACTAGAGTACGAATTTAGTATACTAGAGTACGAACTAAGGATACTAGAGTACGAATTTAGTATACTAGAGTACGAACTAAGGATACTAAAGTACGAACTAAGGATACTAGAGTACGAACTAAGGATACTAGAGTACGAACTAAGGATACTAAAGCACGAACTAAGGATACTAGAGTACGAATTTAATATACTAGAGTACGAATTAAGCATACAGACGGATACTAGAATACGAACTAAAGATACTCAAATACTAACTACGAATATTCGACTGTTGACTGCGAATCCTCAGGTACTAACCACGGATACTTGACTGGGGATACTCTTGTACTGATCATGAATACTTGCTTACTGGCCGCTGATATTCGTGTACTGACCGTGAATATTCCTGTACCGACCATGAGTATTAACCCCTTGAGGCCCATAACGTAATTTCCATTGTAATTTGGGTACCATTAGATGATTTTTAGGGAATATAAGTAATGTTTTATAGATATGACCTGTTTAGTATTCTTGTCCAATAACTAATTTGGTATATTAAGTGATTTTTCTTAATTTTATGACTCGACAACATACAGTTTTTCTATAGCAAAGGAAAGGTCTGGGCGTGAAGGGGTTAAAGGGATAAGGCGATATATATACACTTCCTGGGATTAATTATACAGGTACTCATAACAATTGATGAAAAAAATCAACATTATCATATCATAAAAGCTACATCATCATATTTTTTTAACCAAGATCGTATCACTCATGTAATCATCAGAAAAATAAGTTTATGAGTATTCATGTTCGTATCGTGTTCATGATTACAAGGCTGGAATGATTCTCCATGTCAACCCGTTATGAATGCTTATGATTTGTAAGTGAATATCATTATGCAGGGGAGAGCGGGGCAGGTTGCATCGAGGGTAGGTTGCATCATTGCCTCTAACTCGCATTAACTTTTTTTATTATTATTATTGTTGTAGTTGTAGTAGTAGTAGTTCATAGTAGTAGTAGTAGTAGTAGTAGTAGTAGTAGTAGTTAGTAGTAGTAGTAGTTGTTGTTTATAGTAGTAGTAGTAGTAGTAGTAGTAGTATTAAGACGATGTACGTGTGATAACATGCGAGTTAGAGGCAATGACGCAACCTACCCTCGATGCAACCTGCCCCGCTCTCCCCTAGTGTAAAGCTCCGTGCAGTACAGTTAGTTAATAGTGTAAGGCAGTGGCGAGGCATGGTAATACTTATGCATCTATTGTTACCTTAATACTACTCTTGTGATAAAACAGCGATACTGAAATCTATATCAATAAACAGATAGGGGAAAAAAATGTTCGAGTAATAATTATGTAAGAAAAATCACTCCATTATCATTGAGTATATGATTTTGTATTCATGATTATGATAACACTGTGGTTGTTTTGTTGTTATGAACTACCTCATGCATGGGTGAGGGGCAGGGCAGGGGCTGGGCAGGGCAGGGCAGAGCAGGGCAGGGCAGTGGCCAGGGCAGGGGCTAGGCAGGGCTGGGCAGGGCAGGGCAGGTCAGGGCAGGGCAGGGCAGGGCAGGGTTACTGAGGGTATACAGGGCGTGGGTGAGTGTGGCATGGGAGGCTAAGGCAGTAAGGCATGGAGGGGCGGTGGTTGAGGTGGGGATGATGGGGAGGTGGTGAGTTGGGGGTGATGAGCAGGTGGGTGAGGTGGGGGTGATGGGGAGGTGGTTGAGGTGGGGGTGATGGGGAGTGGTTGAGGTGGTGGTGATGGGGAGGTGGGTGAGGTGGGGGTGATGGGGAGGTGGTTGAGGTGGGGGTGATGGGGAGTTGGTTGAGGTGGGGGTGATGGGGAGGTAGTTGAGGTGGTGGTGATGGGGAGTTGGTTGAGGTGGGGGTGATGGGGAGGTGTTGTGGGTGATGAGGGGGTGGGCAGAGGTTGCTATGGATGTAGGAGAGGCAGGGAGGAAGGGAGGGGATAGGTTTGGTGTTAGGTAAGAAGAGGGGGGTCGAGGGGTGTGGAGGGGAGGTTGAGGGTGTGTAGGGGGTGTAGAAGGGTAAGGGGAGGGGGGTGTGGGGGAGTGTTTGAGGTGAAGAGCCGCGCAGGAACCCCGGAGTCGGTTGGCGGTGGACACTGAACAGGTCATCTCCCTTTTAGTCTCCCTTACGTCCCAGCACGCCCAGTTCCCCGCCCTTCACCACCACCATCGCCACCGCTCCGGCTCCTGATAACCGGTTAGTCGAGGCGTCCAATGTGTACCACGATTCCAGCCAAGCCTAGCACGGGAAAGTCGATTACAGTCCCTCGCAACAAGAGTCATTAGTGTCTAAGTACAAGTCTTAACAAAGAGATCGTCAATATAACCTGTATGTTATTTATAGGCCAGGATCTTTACTTCGATTAGTTAGTTAGTTAGTTAGTTAGTTAGTTAGTTAGTTAGTTAGTTAGTTAGTTAGTTAGTTAGTTAGTTAGTTAGTTGGTTGGTTGGTTGGTTGGTGAGTGAGTGAGTGAGTGAGTCGCAGCTACACAACCAGAACCTGTTTGTCTTTTACTAGAATAATTTCCTCTTTATTTGCGAATTTGAGTTGTGTGACAAAATCAACATGAAGTAGCACGTGTTATCGAGGGTAAGACACACATAAACACATTCAAGTATTAGCCAAGTATTAGCCGAAGTAAATTGGCACACCCCTCTTTTTTATTACTCTCTTACTGTCTTCTTTATAGGGACTGGCAACTGAGCGGGCTTTGTGCTACCTATTTTTGTTGTGCCCTTGGCCAGTCCTTTGTGATGTAAAAAAAAAAAAAAAGCCTATAACGCTACACGACATATGAAACGAACGCTATTAATTAGTACTCTGTCGTCCTGCCTGTTAACTTGATAGAGGGAGAGCCAGAGCAGGGTGGCAGGGCAGGGAGGCAGGGAGGCAGGGAGACAGGGAGGCAGGGCAGGGAGGCAGGCAGGCAGGGAGGCAAAGAGGCAGGGTAGGGAGGCAGGGAGGCAGGGCAGGGAGGCAGGGAGACAGGAGACAGGGAGGCAGGGCAGGGAGGCAGGGAAGCAGGGCAGGGAGGCAGGGCAGGGAGGCAGGGAGACAGGGAGGCAGGGAGACAGGGAGGCAGGGAGACAGGGAGGCAGGGAGACAGGGAGGCAGGGAGACAGGGAGGCAGGGAGACAGGGAGGCAGGGCAGGGAGGCAGGGAGGCAGGGCAGGGAGGCAGGGAGGCAGGGACTGTTGTGTGCCGTGTGTTGTGAGCTCCACTTGGTAGATATACGTAGATACTACAAGTACTTAAAAAAAGGTTTGCTAGAACTTAAGCATGTGTGAGGTTAGGAGGATAATTCGTATGTTTTATCTATCTATGCATCTTATGTTTCTTTTTATTTATCTATCATTGCTATCATTATATTTGTTATTCACTTTAAGGTGCATGTAGGTAGTTTTAAGGTGGATGTAGGTAGTTTTAAGGTGGATGTAGGTAGTTTTAAGGTGGATGTAGGTAGTTTTAAGTTGGATGTAGGTAATGTTAAGTAACAGGAACTACCACGTGTAGGTCTCGCGGTCTCTTGTAGCTTCCTTATGTTCTTATGTTCTTATGTTCACTTCCTCCTGCACCACCACCACCACCACCACCACCACCACCACACTCAATACTCTATCTATCTGCATCATCATTATTCATCACTTCAACGTAATTGTCCTTCGTCACTCGTGTCATACCATCTTTCCGTCACACATCATCACTTTCATGTCATCTCTGCATCACTTTTTCTGTACAAGTTCTCCATGCATTTTATAGACGCTCTTTGTCTCGATTTCCTGCGTTGTTTGTTTCGTTTATCGGCGGCGTCTGCTTCTTTGTGTCACTGCCTGGGAGGACATCTGTGGTTAACAAGATGTACAATACATATAGTTGGCTACGTAATTTATGATGCTGAAGTGGTAATGATCCCAGAGAGTCATTAAGGATACATGATTTATCCTTAGCCCCTTTACACCCAGATATTTCCTTTGCTATATAAAATTGTATATTGTCGAACTATTAAATTACGAAAAATAACTGAATATACCAATTTAGAACGTCGACAAGGATACCAAACAGGTTATATCTATTACATATTGCTTATAGTCACACAAAAAAGTCTAATGGTAGCCGAATTACAATGGAAACTGCGTTCTGGGTCTCAAGGGGTTAAACTTTAAAAAAAAAAACGGCCACATTGCACTGAATCTTTGTGAAATTGTTGCCACGCCCTCCCTTCATTAGTGTGTTTAACTCAATTTCATATTTTCGTTGACTATTCCTATCAAACAGACACTGAGGTCCCTTAACAACCTTGAGAATCGTGTCAAGTCGAGGTGGAATGAAATAATGTACAGTCAATGAAGCTGGTAAGTTACGCGTCTCTCTGCTTCAGTATAATTAAAAGTGTAATAATTTTGTAACAGACGGGTCCCATATGGAAGGGTTTTTGGGTTGTTCTTTAGGCAAGTCACGGGAACTTTGAATTTCATCCTTATTATTTTTTTAAATAATTTCAAAATTTATCGTTGATATTCCACAGAGATGACACTGACGTCCTAAACAACCTTGAGTATGTAATCAGTGGAAAAATATGTACAAAGAAGTTGGTAAGTCACGCGTTATCTCATCGATACTTAAAGTGTAATAATTTTGTAACAGACGGGCGCTGCATGATGTATGGTATTTGTTGTTCTCTTATGTAGCAGTAACGGCGAACTTTCATCAATTATTATTCTTTTTATTGGGGGAGAGGGATAATTCTTCTCCAAATTTAACCTCGCTTTTTTTTTGCACAGATGTATGGACACTGGACAGTACAAAAAAAGCTTGGTATAATAATCATGTTGCTGTAAAAATACGTAAAAAAGTAGTTGTTTTAAGTGCAACATAGCAAAGTGGGATATATCAATCGAATACTTAACCCCTTGAGACCCAGAACGTAATTTCCATTGTAATTTAGCTACCATTAGACGATTTTCAATGAATATAAGCAATATTTTATAGATTATGACCTGTTTAGTATACTTGTCTACTAACTAATTTGGGATTTTCAGTTACTTTTTTATATTTTATGGCTCGACAACAGACAATTTTTGATAGTAAAGGAAAGATCTGGGTGTGAAGGGGTTAAATGTGTTTTAATTTTACAAATGTTACAATAATTTTGTAACAGACGGACGTTGCTAAAATATATGCAGTTTTTTGTTCTTTTTTGAAGCGGCTACGACGAACTTTCATTTTTTTTAGGGGGGAATATTCTTCTCCCTCTTTATAATATTTTTTGCACAGATGTATGGACAGTACAAAAAAAACTTGGTATTATAATTGTACTACTGTAACAATACGTAAAAAAGGTAGTTGTTTTAAGTGCAACATAGCAAAGTGGGAGGTATTAATCGAGTACTTAACCCCTTCACGCCCAGATCTTCTTTATATATCGCAACATTGAAAGTTATCCAAGAACTAAGGATAATAAAACAGTCATATCTATATAATATTGCTTATGTTCATTAAAATCGTCTAATGGTACCCAAATTACACTGGAAATTACGTTCTGGGTCTCAAGGGGTTAAGAATATTTGTTCCTCTGAGTCCACCCAACGCTAGAAACTGAATACCTAAAAAAAATAAAAATAGATAAACAAGAAAAAAACTTTAATTACATCCACTCAAAGGCAACAACAAGACACACGTTTTTGTTTGGGTTTGCTTTAGAACTCAAGCTGATAGGGAAGGGCGGTAGGGAAAGCACTAACAATACCGTGGATGAACAGTGAACATTGAACAGTGAATAGTGAACAGTGCAGGTGGTGGGGGGGGGGGGGGGGATCGAAGGTTGGGAAGACTGGTCAAGGTAGCCATGGTCACGCTTGGATAATCAGTAAATGTGGCAGGGAGGCAGGGACGGCCTTGTGCTGACCTGCCCCTGTCGCCCTGTACAAATCTTTTATATATAGTCTATTTTACTTAACCCCTTGAGACCCAGAACATAATTTCCATTATAATATAACCACCATTCGACGATTTTAATGAGCATAAGCAATATTATATAGATATGACCTGTTTAATATCCTTTTCCATTAGCTAATGTGGTTTATTTAGTTACTTTTTCGTAGTTTTATGGCTAATAACAACTATTTTACATATTAATGGAAAGATCTGGGCGTGAAGGGATTAATATCATGGAGGTAGAATAAGCCTTATTCTACCTCCATGGTTATTATGGTCAAAATGCACTAAGGAGGCCACGCCCCCTGCCTTCCCCTTATTTTCTACGGGGCAGCTGATTGGTGCACTCAATGTTCAACATGTGTACAGATTACTCGTATCATCATTACTACCAAACACACCATCCTTACTACTTCCTTATTTTTCTATGTTCTTATGTTCTTATAACAGCGCGTGACCACTAGGCATTTTGACCATATGAAATAAAATAGACTATAGTTATTGTTATAATTGCATCAACGTCCTATTAACAGTTTTTTTTTGCCATTGCTGTTGTTACTGTTATTATTATCATTTGTATTATTATTACTTTTATAATTGCATCATCCTCGTCCCACTATCAGTTTCTTTTAACCCCTTCACGCTCAGATCTTTCCTTTGCTATAAAAAAAATGTATGTTATCGAGTCATAAAGTTAAGAAAAGTCACTGAATATACCAAATTAGTTAGTCGACAAGGATACTAAACAGGTCATATCTATAAAATATTGCTTATATTCACTAAAAATCATCTAATGGTAGCCAAATTACAATGGAAATTACGTTTTGGGTCTCAAGGGGTTAAAGTCATTGCTTTGCTATTCTTATTGTTATTGTCATTATTATCATTAACATTATCATTGCTGCTACTGTTGTTGTTATTGTTATTATTATTTGTATGTATCTGAGAAAGTTTATTTTTAGACCTCATAAAATTCTGGACATAAAAACTGAGATTCAATTTATGAGACACGTGAGTAGAAATGCGATGACAGATAATTAGACTTTCGTATTTTGCGGATACAGATTTTTTATTATTTTTTTCATTATAACAATTAATGATTCTAATACTCAATTATTTCGTTCCTTACACAACAACCTTCTTTCACCTCAGAAAAAAAAAGTGACTGATGTAAAAAAAAATCGTTACCAATGAGTCTCGTCTTACATACGATAACATGACAGGACAGAGGAACTTTAACCCCTTGAGACCCAGAACGTAATTTCCATTGCAATTTGGGTACCATTAGACGATTTTTTGTGAATATAAGCAACATTTTATAGCTATGACCTATTTAGTATCCTTGTCGACTAACTAATTTGGTATATTCAGTGACTTTTCGTAATTTTATGGCTCCTCAACAGACCATTTATTATAGCAAAGGAAAGATGTGGGCGTGAAAGGGTTAATAACTTGTAAACAAACCTATTCCTCATCTATCAGTATAATATTCTTCCATTATTATTTCCTCTACATCACAAAGGACTGGCCACGGACAAAAAAAAAAAGACGTAACAAAAAGCTCGTAGTTGCCAATTCCTATAAAGAAGACAGTAAGAGAAAAAAGGGTTATGGGCCAATTTAGTTCGGGTTTATGGGCCGTTTTAACGTAAAATCTATCGGTGGAGTGGGTGGCGGCGGCGGCGGACGATTGTTGGGCGTCCTTAGGTGTGTGAAAAATAAGACAAGTGTTTGGAGTCCCTTGTTAGTGTGGGGATGGTGGGTGTGGGAGGGGCGGGGAGGCGGTGTATTAAGGGAGGTAGGGGGGAGGTGTTGGTAATGGTGGCCGTGGTTTACATAATGACGATGAGAATAACTAGGAATGTAAAGAAATTAAATAGAAGATGAATAAGGCAAAGAAGATGGATGGAGATGAATGAGGGCGAGGATGAGGATGGAAAAAAGGACGAGGCTAAAGGTGAGAGTGAGGATAAAATAAAGAAGGAGGTGAAGAATAAGAATAAGAAGAAGGTGAAGGCGATAATTATTGTGTTTGTGTCGCCTACTTGTATAAGTGCTCTTTTTAGAAGCTTGATTTGTGAGGTGGAAGTGGTACGGTTGCGAGAGCGAGAGAGAGAGAGAGAGAGAGAGAGAGAGAGAGAGAGAGAGAGAGAGAGAGAGAGAGAGAGAGAGAGAGAGAGAGAGAGAGAGAGAGAGAGAGAGAGAGAGAGAGAGAGAGAGAAGAGGAGGAGAGAGAGAGAGAGAGAGAGAGAGAGAGAGAACAGGAGGACAGACAGACAGACGACAGACACGATACCCAGAACCACACACACACACACACACACACACCACACACACACACACACACACACACACACACACACACACACACACACACCACACACACACACACACACACACAACACACACACACCACACACACACCACACCCAAAACACACACACACACACACCACACACACCACCACACACACACAACACACACACACACACACACACACACACACACACACACATGAATTAATATGAAAACGGGGAGAGTGCGGACGTTTTCATTGTTGTCCTCCGTCTCCTCCTCCTACTCCTCCTTCTCCTCCATCTCCTTCTCCTTCTCTTTCTCCTTCTGCTCCTTTCCTCTTCTTCTCGTATATGTGTATCAAAGCATTGTGGACGAGGTATTGAGGGTGGTGGGTGGTGGGTTCAAGGCAGAGCAAGGCAACAAGTCAAGGTACACCACAACTATTTCATGTCGCATCACTCATTCCATTACTACCTCTTTCTAAGGTTACACTCTGCGTGATATATTTCTTCGGTTTCATATTTGTGTGTTGGCGTGAGGCGCATGTACTCAGTTGGCGCTTTGAACAGGTGTCTTTTGGCTGCCTCACACCTGTCTTGGCATCCCCATCACACCATCAAGACTCATCTGGCTCAAGACTCGCCGCGCCTTGTCTTGGTATACGCGACGCTCCCCGGTGTTGTCGTGTTGGGTTGGGTGGTTGATGGCTGCGTGACGGGCGCCGCATGCACGCTGCCTGCCCTTCAGTGGCGAGGGTGTGTTAGGGCGACACACACACACTCACGAGGACCCTCCACGCCCTCCCTGAGGAACACTCCAGCGAGACACCCATCATCGGGAAGGGTAAACAGCTACCTACATTGTGATGATAGTGTTGATGATTATGATGATTGCAATAATAGTGATAAAAGTGATGATTCTAAGAGTCCAGCTATGATAAGTGGAAACATTTTTAGGCAAAAATATAGACAGAAATTTGAGAGGAGCCGCGGCCTTCCAGGATGCGGCGCGGCGCCTTGGCGTGGGTGGCGGTGGTCCTCGTGGTCTGCAGCGTCCACCTGCAGCAGCCTCGCCGTTAGTACCGCTGCCCTGTGTGCCGCCCACCACCTCCCCTCACTGCCAGACTCACGCCCTGCCGGTAGTGCCACACCCCCACGCCCCTTCCCCGTGCACCCTCACCTCCCCTCCCAGCACGCCGCAGACACCACACCTGTACAGTTGTTTCCTCCGAAACCCTGAGGTGCCTCGTTCCCTTACTCTAAAAGACCACGTTCTCTCACCCTGAGGTGCCTCGTTCCCTTACTCTAAAAGACCACGTTCTCCCACCCTGAGGTGCCTCGTTCCCTTACTCTAAAAGACCACGTTCTCTCACCCTGAGGTGCCTCGTTCCCTTACTCTAAAAGACCACGTTCTCCCACCCTGAGGTGCCTCGTTCCCTTACTCTAAAAGACCACGTTCTCTCACCCTGAGGTGCCTCGTTCCCTTACTCTAAAAGACCACGTTCTCACCCTGAGGTGCCTCGTTCCCTTACTCTAAAAGACCACGTTCTCTCACCCTGAGGTGCCTCGTTTTCCCCAACCTGAAGGATCACGCTCTGCCCCTACCTCAGAGGGGCTTTGCCCCACAACCTGACACACTTGTTGCATTATTGTTCGTTCGACTTGACTGACGACCTTTGTCGGGCGACAGGCGGGGCTGCCGGCGTGGAGGTGCTGCGCTTCCAGGAGGACCGTGTGGCCACCACCCGCACGCAGGCCTTGTACAAGGGCCAGCTGACCATCTCGCGCCAACTGGCCTCCGTCACCTTATGCGGCAGGGTCTTCCTCTTCACCCTGCATTCTTGGGCCACCTTCATCAAACTCACCAACTCCAGGGGCGCGTTCAGCATTCTGGAAGGAGGCGAGTATCAGGGTAGAAGTACGGTGGCAGGGGCTGCAGGCTGCAAGTGCATGCAAGAGCAGGCAATGATATATTGAAGGGAGGACAGTCTTTGAACTCCAGAAAGAGCCTCAGGCCGGGGAAAAGACAGGGACAGCCTCAGGTTAGGTAATGGGCAGGGACAGACAGTCTCAGGTCAAATTTGTTAACCCTGTGTGGCCTTACAGACATCTGGCTGGACCGCGTGAGACCCGTCATTGCACAAAACTGGAACTTTCAATTCCTCAAGAAGAAGCTGTGGGTGTTCAGGTGAGTGTCTGTGTGATGCTATCTAGGCGCAGCACCTGAGGAAGATTTTATCACAAAAGACGTGCTGTGCTTATCATCTCCTTGCCTTTAGTGCTGTAGTGGGCTGCTTACTCATAACCGCTAAATCGTGAAAACTTCCACCGTTACCTTCTATGTATTTATTGGTAATTGCGGGAGAAGGTGGACAACACTTATAGAATCGGTAAAGAGACTGTGGTGAGACATTGGATCTCAGAGGCTTAAGCTAATATGCCACGTTATTCTCAGAACTCTTAAGAGTCATAACAAACCCTCGGTGTCTTTGAATCTCAGGTGGCACCATCTCTGTTTCACGTACGACCACGACAAACACGTCCTTAGCACGTACGTGGACGGCCGCCTCAACAATCACCAGGATGTCGACATCAAAAACAATTATATCGCTGCCGATGGGGCCGTCCTGGGGCAAGGCATCGACTATCTGCGTAGCTTTAGTGGGAACATCACTCAGGTCTGTCACTCGCTACAATGTTAAGTGAAGTAAAGGTATTTATTTTTACTTGTGTTATCGGTGGCGTCATCAGTTAATGCAACGTCTTAACCCCTTCACGCCCAGATCTTTCCTTTGCTATTAAAAACTGTATGTTGTCGAGCCATAAAATTACGAAAAGTCACTGAATATACCAAATTAGTTAGTGGTAAGGATACCTAACAGGTCATATCTATAAAATATTGCTTATAGTCACTAAAAATCGTCTAATGGTATAGCCAAATTACAATAAAAATTACGTTCTGGGTCTCAAAGGGTTAATAACTTGTAGTTATTAGAGCAGATAACTAATACGAAACCAGAATATATCCTCCTGCCTGCGTCACCCTCTGCTTCAGGTCAACGTGTGGGACAGGCCCCTCAGTGCAGACGAGATCCGTCGCCTTGCCCAATGTGAGGACGACCAGCAGGGCAACTATATCTCCTGGAACGTGGGTTGGACACTCCAGGAGGTTACCAGCTACGAGGTCCCCCTGGCTGACATATGCAAGCATGAAGACACCTATTACTTTTGGTTCCCTTCTCTCCCCTACAACACAGCACGCTTCCTGTGTCGGGCGCTGGGCACGCTTCTTCCATCGGGCACCAATATACAAGAAATCGTGACCATAACGACCCTCGCACACAGGAAGCTTAACTCCCCCAATGACTGCTTGCTTGAATACTGGATAGGTCCTAATGACATACAGGAGGAGGGTGTGTGGGCGATTGATGACACCCCGATTAAAGATCCTTTAATATGGAGGACCAATGAGCCCAATGGTCTGCATTACGAAAACTGTGGCGCCATAGCCACTGTTGGCATTTCTGATATTGACTGTGAAACAAACGCAAAATGTGCTGTTTGTTCCTTTAAAGATCTGCAGAGGTTTTCATTTCTGGGAAATTGTGAGTCAGAACTCCGTAACGTGTATTTTACGGCGTTCCAGAGCGATGAGGAAGAATTAATGTTTATGGGCTACGGCGCCTACCACATCAAGCGCCTCGGCGGTACTTGGGCGTGGGTCAACGTGGTCACCAACGTGACCATCGCTTTCCTGGAGGCCGTTGAGCCAGACTTTCCGATGGGCCAGCGGTGGTGGCAGCTGGAGCAACAAGTGTGCGACCAGAAGGGCGGTGATCGGCGGCTGCTGCTGCTGTCGCCTTGCCCACCTGGCCATTACACCTGCAACGACGCCACCTGCATCCCGCTGCCGCAGCGGTGCGACCTCAAGTACGACTGTCGGGACAACAGTGACGAGGAGGACTGCGAGCTGGTGTCCTTTCCGGAGGGTTACCAGAAGCACCTGCCGCCGCGCCGCGGTGACTCCGAGGCTGCCGCTCTGCCCATCGTGCTCACCGTCAGCGTGGACTCGCTGGCCGTCAAGACCATCGACATGGTGATGGAGGTGTCGTACCAG
>JACEEZ010020235.1:66130-113822 GCA_016584305.1 Chionoecetes opilio
TGTGACGTGTTACTGTTGGGACCTGCCAGGTTATCGGCCAGTGGGGTCCCTCTGGGACCTAGTAGTTGTTTGTCTCATCCTCGGATCTTTGGCGGCGGATTAGTTGTTCCTCCACTGAGAGGACGAACTTCCACTTCTGTGCCTTAACGCTTACGGTTGTGGTGGTTTGGATCGGCCCGGGGATCCGCGGGGGAATGGGTCTTCTGGGACTGCAGGTTGCCTTAACCCTTGTCCGGTAGGCGGCGGAATCACTGTTTTTCCAGGGCAGGGCGGCCTCCCCTCTTTTTTGTTTTGTTTTTCTGGTGTTCCTTTCTTTCTCCGCGTCCATTGTCTTTCGCCCGTTTTAAGGCGGCATCGGAAAGTATTTTCCTATTCCATTTCCGCCTCGTAAAAAGACTTTGGTTCTCTTGACTTGCAAGTGTCTTGCCGCATAAAAGTTACTGTGATGTTCTGTAGCTTTCGTTTTTGAGGCAGCTTGTTCAGTCCTCTTGGCAAGACGCGCCGCGCTCCACGTGCAACACGTTTGCACTCACCGGAGGAACCTGATACCTTTGCTTTTCCGGAACGCCTTTCTCTGACGCAGGCGTGCTTTTCTTACTTTTCTTGCTCTAGTAAGGTGGTGCGCGTGTCTCTGGATGGGTGAAGCCGCGCCTTGCCCGCCTGGCCCTGCACTCTTCTTGAGGCCTCTGGTTCGTTGTCCAGCGCCTCGAGGATGCTTCCCATTGTTTTGCAACGTGCCCCATCGTTTCAGTCCTATGATATCATAATACAGTAATTTCCCAGGTCTTTTTGACGGGTAAGGCACGTCAATCCAGTCTGAAGCGAAGGCGTCCTTGGCCGCGGGGTTTGCAGCCTAGGTGGCGCTGGCTGCCCTGTGCTTGCAACACCGCGGATAGCGTTATCGGTGCCCTTTTCTGTGAGCTCAAGTTTCATTGGCCCTTAGCGGCGGCGAATAGGCATGTTGTTTCTTTTCTTGCCTATATTCAGCCTTCGCGTTAATGAGCTGCGATAAACTCACGCTCCCCGCTCACCTCCATCCTATTGACGTTATCGTGATAACCCCTCGCGCCGCGGGGCTCACTTTGGCATTGTTACATCTACCATGTCAATAGCGTTGGCCGTTAGTGCCCTCGCCGCGGGGCTCACTTTGCATGGTTCATCTGCATGTCAATATCGTTGACGTAAACGCCCTCGACCGCGGGGCCTCACTTTCCATGTTACATCTAACCATGTCAATAGCGTTGGCGTAAACGCCCTCGCCGCCACACTTGCCTCCGCCGCTCACGTCAAGCACATCGGCACCCTCGTTGGCGTAGACCCACTCACATGGGGGTGCCATCGACCCTTGTTACTCAGTGGTTTCATAGACACAATTTATGGGATGACTCGCCGTCCCCTCTAAGGTTCGCTCATCATAACTCGGTTTTCGTAGGCGCGCCACGATGCGACGGTCGCTCATCACACGTCGTTCTCGTAGGGCAGCGTAGTGATGCGAGGGTGCGCGCGGCTTCCTTTTTAGCGCAGGCTGCCCCGTCGCTGCTTGCGCCGCTGGTTTCTTTGACCCTAGTGCGGGTGGTTGCATTTTCCGGGTTGCTTGCTTCCCTCAGGCTCCCGGCTGGGCGCCTGCCCTGCATTCTCGCGCCGACACTGAACTGCCGGGCATCGCCACTCTCTGAGGAAATCCATCGCGGCCTGTTTTGCCTCTCCCAGTGGCGTCTCCGCGTCGGGCCCCGCACAAACACGTGCGGGCTCCAGCTTGCGGGGCTGAGGCGGCATCAAACATTGGCTGGGAAGCAGTGTTGAGGCCGAACTCATGCGGATGCATTATCTTTCTTTGGAGTATCTCTTTCCATCCCTGTTTCTCTTTTATACTTTACTCATGTCTTGGCAAAACAGGCGACCTTCTCATATTTAAGGCAGATCTCAAAAAAAAATGTCCCCCTGTGAACAGCTTGGAGTTAGAAAGGGTTCCAAGATCGACACTCCAGCTGATCGCGACGTTTCGTTTCGCATGTGACCTTGCCGCATAGTGTCATATCTTCACTACTCCATGGGAATCAGGAAAATCCATGATGAGGAGAATGGAGCCGACTTGACGGTGGTTAAAATGCACGCATGATGGGGGCACGCTATCCCCCCCTACTCCTCTCTCTCTCCCTCTCTCTCTCTCTCTCTCTCTCGTCCTCGCCTCTCTCTCTCTCCTCCTCTCGCCTCTCTCTCTCTCTCCCTCTCTCGTCTCGTCTCTCTCTCTCTCCTCTCGGTCATCTCTCTCTCCTCTCTCTCTCATTCTCTCTCTTCTCTCGGTCTCGTCTCTCTCTCTTCCTCTCGCTCTCTCTCTTCTCTCTCTCTCTCTCTCTCTCTCTCTCTCTCTCTCCTCTCTCTCTCTTCTCTCTCTCTCTTTTTATGTGTGTGTTTCAGTAGGGATAATTTGTTACCAATGACAAAGCTAGCGTGTGTTTTGTGTGTATTTTCTGTACTTTTACATTTTGCTGTGTTCTCCAACATTCCACCTAATTATACATGTTTGTTCTTGTGACTACTTATTCATTATATTATATACTATTCATTATATGATAATCCAGCGCAAAATATTGACTTTTGAGTCGATCGATCAAATATATCAAGAAGACGCCTCAGTTTTTAAATAGCAGGGAAAAATTTGTCAAACAGAGCCAAAAAATGTTGTTTTTGATCGTGTCGTGAACGCCGTGTGTCCCGCCGTATGGTTGACATTTGATCGTAGCGTAGTGTTCCCTGTCGCTATTTATAGTATTTTCATTGAGATTAGAGAAGAGAGCGAGAGAGAGAGAGAGAGGGAAGGAGAGGAAAGAGAGAGAGAGAGGAGAGAGAGAGAGAGAGAGTAGAGAAGAGAGACACAGAGAAGATAGAGAGAGAGGAGAGAGAGGAGAGAAGAGAGAAGCTTCATCTTTTATTCACAATTGATTTAACATTTGTGAAAAAACCTGTTTCGAGGATAACAGTCTTATCAGCGAGAGTAGAGAGAGAGATTTTTCACTAAATAGAACAATAAATAGGTGTCTCGTGAAATACAGTCTGTCCCAGTCCACGCTGCCGCCTCTGCTGCTGATTTTAACCCCCAGGGGGAAAAAATCCATAAAGAGAAGGACCCGATGAGGGTTTAAAAATTTGGCACTCATGAGTGGGGGGGGGCCCCCCCCCCCCCCCCCCCCCCCCCCCCCCCCCCCCCCCCCCTTTTTTTTTTTTTTTTTTTTTTTTTTTTTTTTTTTTTTTTTTTTTCCCCCCCCCCCCTCCCCCCTTTTTTTTCCCCCCTTTTTCCCTCTCTCCCCCTCTTTTCCCCCCTTTTCTTTTTTTTTTTTCTTTTTTTCCTCCTCTTTTTTTATTTTCTTCTTTCCTTTTTCTTTTCTCCCCTTCCCCTTTTCTTTTTTTCCTTTCCTTATTCTTATTTTTCTTTCTTTTTTTCCCTTTTTGAGTGTGTTTTAAAGAAGAACCCCATTTTTAAAAAAAAAGTTTTCAAACAGGTGTTTTTGGGGTTTTTCTGAACCCAAGTGTCCCCCAATTTACATTATCAGGTTTTGTTTCCCGCCTTTAATTATATTTAAAAGAAAGGAAAAAGAAAGGAGGGAGGAAATAAAAGAAGGAGGAAAAGAAGGAAGAGGAAAAGAAAAAGAGAAAAAGGGGAGGGGAGGGGGAGGGGGAAAAGGGGAAAAGGAAGGAGGAAGAGAAGAGGGGAGAGGAGAGAGAGGAAGAGAAGAGAGAGAAAAAAAATTGAGAAAGTGAAAAAGTTTGAGAAACAAGAGAAAAAAGAAGAGAAGAACAAAAAAAAAAAAAGGGTGAAAAGGGGGGAGGGGTTTCAATACTTTTTCCCCCATTTTCTTTTAAAAAAAATTTTCCAAACGCTTTCCCCAAAAAAGTAAATTTTCCCCCAAAATAGCTTAATGTGTGGTTTTGGGTGGTGGGTTGTGTGGGTTTTGTTTTTTTTTTGGTTTTTGGTGTTTTTTTTATAAATAAATATAATAAAAATTATTTAATTTTTTTTTTTTTTTTTTTTTTTTTTTTTTTTTTTTTTAATTTCAGGGCATGGAGGGAAAACAACACAGTAAGGAGCAGTTTTTAAATTTTACAGAGAAGGATTTTTTTGTGGTGTAATCCCCCCAGGTAAAAATATATAACACAAAAAAGTAAAAATGTTGTAATGAAATATGTGAATATAAATAGGAAATTTTAACACATAGGTTAAACCTCGGGCACAGAAGGGAAAGGGTTTTCGTTATTTATTGTTGATTTTTTGTTTGGTTTTTAAAGTAGAATGATAATAGATAGAAATGTATAATGTGATAAATAAACAGACCAGAGTTTTCCCAAGTACAAAAATAGAGCTCGGGAAATGTTACAACCAAAAACTAGTGAACATTTTCAGAAGGCTTTTAAGGGGCCAAAAAGAATGGGTTTTTCACAGAATCTCCAAGTAATTTTGAAAAAGTCTTCTCACATTTTAGTGCGAGAGTGGTCCATCTTGAATGTTTTTTTCAGTTCTGGTGCCCAACAGAAAGAAAAAACAGGGGGAGAGGTACAAAGAAAATTTATCAATAAATCCCGCGCTGCGAAAAAAAGCCTACAAGAGCGATCAAGAACAAATTTTTTCATTTTAAAATCGGGGTTGCAAGGGACATTATAGTGAAATTTTCCGGTTTCGATAATGCTGACAAAAGCGTTTGTTTGAATTTTGATGGGACAAGCACGATTCCTAGAAAGGATACAAGATCATTAGGAAACGATTTCGATCACATGAAGCGAAGCATTTTTTTTTTAAATAAGCGTAAATATTTGGAACCCCCTTCCCGGGGACAGGTAGTTCACAGTGACACGGTTGAGGCTTTCATCAGCAATTAGACGATACTCAGCACAGGGGCCCAAACTTGAGACTTCGGTCCTACGAAATTTTGTTTCAGGGTTTTTTTCCCTGCTTTAGCTTTAGCTTGGGTTTAGTTTTTCTTCAAGCGTTCCTATCAAAGCCCGTGGCAGGTTTTTTAAATATAGGATCAGTGAGGGGGGCCCCCCCTTTGCGACCTGCAGTTTTGTCGGCCCTCGTATTTTGGTCCCGGGGTTTTCCTCGTCCTTCCATTGGCAGGGCGTTATGCATTTTTCTCTGGACGTGGACGTGGGACGCGGTATCGGCCAGTGGGTCCTCGGGACCCAAGTTTTGTCTCATCCCCGGATTCTTGGCGGCGGATTTTTTTTTTCCTCCACTGGGGGGACGACTTCCACTTCTGTGCCCTTAGCTTACTTTTTGGGGTTTGGACGGCCGGGGGTCGCAAGGGGGCTTCTGGGACCTGCAGGTTGCCTTTAACCCTTTTACCGGTGGGGGCGGAATCACTTTTTTTCCAAAAGGGAGGGCGGCCTCCCCTCTTGTTTTTGTGTTCCTTTCCCGCGTCATTGTCTTGCCCCGTTTGCGGCACGAAGTATTTTTATTTTCCCTTTCCTCCCCGTAAAAAGATTTTGTTTCTGACTTTCAAGTGTCTTGCCGCTAAAAGTTTCCGTGTTTCTGTTCTTTGTTTTGAGGAGCAAACTTTTCAAAATCCTCTTGGCAAGACCCGCCTCCCCGGGCACACGTTGCACCCACCGGGGGGGAACCGTACCTTTTTTTTCCGGAAGCCTTTCTTGCGCTGGGGCTTTCTTTACTTTCTTCTCTAGTAAAGGGGGTGCGCGGGGCCCTGAATGGGTGAACCCCGCCTTGCCCCCATGGCTTTCACATCTTTCTTGAAGGCTCTGGTCGTTGTCCACGCCCGAGCGGGCTCCCCTTTTGCAACTGCCCCTGTTCAGCTATGATAACATAATACAGGAATTCCCGGTCTTTGACGGGGTGAGGACGCATCCAGTCTGAAGCGAAGGGGTCTTGGCCGCGGGGGTTTGGCACCTAGGGGGCGCTGGTGCCGCTGTGCTTGCACCCGGATAGCGTTATGGTGCATTTTCTGTGAGCTCAAGTTTTTATTGGGCCGCTTAGCGGCGCGAGTAGGCATTTGTTCTTCTTGCCTTAATTCAGCCTTCGCTTTGTGAGGGGAACTCACGCTCCCCCCCCTAAACCCCCATCCTATTTACGGTTTTTCGTGATAATCCCTCTCGCCGCGGGGCCACTTTGCAGGTTTCTCTACCTGTCAAAAGCGTTTTGGGAGACCCTCGCCCCGGGGCTCACTTTGCATGGTTACATTGCCCTGTCAATCGTTTTACGTAAACGCCCTCGCCCGGGGTCACTTTTCCCTGGTTACATCTACCATGTCAAAGCGTTGGCGTAAAAAGCCCCCGCCCCCACATTGCCTCCGCCGCTCACGTCAAAAATCGGACCTCGTTGGCGTAGACCCATCACCGGGGGTGCCATCACCCTTGTGACCAGTTTTTCATAGACACAATTATGGGGGACTCGCCTCCCCGCTAAGGGTGCCATATAAATCGTTTTTAAGGCAGCGTCACGATGCGAGGGTCGCTCACACAACGTCGTTCTCGTAGGGGGAGCGAGTGATGCGGGGTCCGCGCGGCTTCCTTTTAGGCAGGTGCCCGTCGCTGCTGCGCCCTGGGGGTTCTTGCCCCATGGCGGGGGGATGCTTTTTTGGTTTTCTTCCCCAGGGTCCCGGGGGGGGCGCTGCCCCGCTCTCGCGCCGACACTGCCGGGGGATCGCCCTCTTTGAGGGACCATCGCGGCTGTTTCCTTCCAGGGGGGCGGCCTCGGTCGGGGGCCCCCGCCACCGTGCGGCCCGCTTGCGGGGTGAGGCGGCATCAAAAATTTTGGTGGGAAGGAGTGTTGATGACCCAACTCTATGCGGGGTGCATTTCTTTTTGAGTATCTTTTCCATCCTGGTTTTCTTTATACTTTTTTCCCTTCTTTAAAAAAAGGCACCTTCTCATATTAAGAAGATCTCTGAGCCCCCTGAACAGCTTTGGGTTAAAAAGGGTTCCCAAAATCGCCAACTCCAGGGTGATCGCGACGTTTTGTTTGCATGTGAGCCTTTGGCCATAGTGTCATATCTTCATACCCCTGGGAATCAGGGAAATTATGATGGAGAAGGAGCCCAGATGGTTTAAAATGGCATCATGAGTGGAGGGGGGACGTTATCCCCCCCCCTTCCTCTCTCTCTCTCTCCCCCTCTTCTCCTTTTCCCCCTCTCCTTTTCTCTCTCTCTCTCTCCTCTCTCTCCCTTTTCTCTCTCTCCCCCTCCTCTTCTCTCTTTCTCTCTCTCTTCCCCCCCCTCTCTCTCCTCCCCTCTCTCTATCTCTCTTTTCTCTCTCTTTTTTGGCGATTTTTTTATACGCATGTTAAAATTTTTTAACTATAAGAATTTTTAGCAAAAACATGCAAATAACAATGCATGTTTTTTCCCTTAAAAACAAAACCTCTCGAGAAAAGATTAAACAATCCATGGATAACATCAAAGGTTTTGAAATACGTCAAACCAAAAATAACTTATTAAAGATTATAAAATAGGTGCTGTAACTGAAAACCATTACAAAGAACGCCGTAATGTTCTCACAAGACTGATAAGAAATTCAAAAATATCCTATTATAAAAATATATTTACGAATTTTAAAAATAATACAAGAAAAATATGGAATACCATTAATGAACTGAAAAACAACTACAAAAAAACACAAGTTGACAAAATTTTACTAAACGACAAAATACTTATCCAGCCTTCAGAAATTGCAGAAGCTTTTAACGATTATTATGCCAATATTGCACCAAAATTAGACAAAGACATTCCACTGCCTATTGTAGCCCACTCCAATTCCTAAATGGGAAATTTACCCTTCATCCATGTCAGTGCCTCCTGTCCTCCCACAAGATGTCCTTTGTTATAATTCTTTAAAGAAAAAATAACGATGTTCACGAAATTCCTGTATTTCTCATCAAAACTAACAGTAATGCTTTAGCCTTACCATTATCAATATTGTTTAATCAATCGGTCGAAAAAGGGCATTTTCCCCGCATTGTCTTAAACACGCGACTGTAATTCCGATTTACAAAAAAGGATCAAAAGATTGTATTGGGAACTATAGACCTATACCCCGTATTGACTACTTTCTCAAAAATATTTGAGAAAATTATGAAAAAACATCTAACCAGTTTTCTTAAAAAAAAAGCCATCCTAACAAATAAACAATTTGGTTTTCGACAAGGCCTGAATACCTTTGACGCTCTTAATGAATTACTGAAAAAAATTTACTCTACTCTAGATTTACAACATTCTCATCTCAGCATTTTATGTCGATTTTTCAAAGGCTTTTGACACAGTCAAACATGATATATTACTTCAAAAGCTAGAACACTATGGTATCCGGGGTTTGTCATAAAAAATTGGTTTAAAGACTATCTTACCACAGAACGCAATCCCCAAAATTCTCAAATCACTTATCAACACCCACATTAATACGTTATGGAGTTCCCCAGGGTAGTGTACTCGGTCCAGTACTTTTTCTAATATACATAAATGATCTCCCCCAATTATTTCCAAATCTAAAATCAATACTTTTTGCCGATGATTCAACTTTTTACATCAGTGGAGAGAATCCTGAAACTCTAATAGAAACAGCTAACAGTGACCTCAAATTTTTCCATCAATGGTGTGTCAGTAATAGATTAACAATCAACTTAGATAAAACCCACTATATGTTATTTACCAATAAACCAGTAAAATCATTGCCCCCTTTAAAGTACGATACTTCTACAATACAAAGACAAAAAACATAAATTATTAGGGGTAACCTTTGATGAGACAATGAAAGTTTTAAACAACACATCTCTGAATTAGTCCTCAAATTATCGAGAATTGTCTCTCTATTACTTCAAGTGAGAGATCTCATGCCAAATGATGTTTTAAAGATATTATATAATGGCCATGTATTACCACATTTACAATACTGTGCTCCCATCTGGTGTAATAAAGTATCCTACTCACTTGCTTCCCCTTCTTATTACTCAAAGAAAATCATAAGAATCATTACAAATAGTGGTTACTTTGAGCATACACAACCTCTTTTTAAGACTATGAACATGCTAAAACTCCTTGACCTTAATAAGTTACAAATTGCAACATTCATGTATAAATCATTCAGTACAGATAATATACCACTACTGTTACCACAACACAATTATCCTACCCGCACACGTGAAAACCTAAGAATACCTCAACACACACTGACAATTTTTCAACACTCAATTGCCTATACTGGTCCTAAAATATGGAACAATGTACCTGAGAATATAAAGTCATTACCCCTATCCATGCATTTAAAACACAATATAAAAAACATATATTATCTCAATACTAACTATCACTATCACTGTCTCCTCCTTTATCTTCTGATACAATTTAAAATTATGGTGTTTCCAAATTATGAAATTAAGGTGATTTAAAACATGGTGCCTAGTATAATAAGATATTATCATTTATGAAATTAACTATATATTTACAAATTGGTGTTAGGGTTAGGTGCAGCATCGCATGTTACTGGCACTCTTATAATTTAAGGATGGATCTGGGCTCAATTTTGTAATATTTACTACCTTGATAAAACTGTGACTTAAATTTACAAAAAATGCTGCCTAAAAAGCTATTTATTAGCTTCTAATGGGCTGCTTATATATGTTTATTATAAAATACAATTTTTTATTTATATGTATGACCTATATAAGTATAATAAAGTGTTTCAAGTGTTTCAAGTGTTTCTCCTTCTCTCTCTCTCCTCTGTCTTCTCCTCTCTCTCTCTCTCTTTTCTCTCTCTCTCTCTCTCTCTCTCTCTCTCTCTCTCCTCTCTCTCTCTCTCTCTCTCTCTCTCTCTCTTCTCTCTCTCTCTCTCTCTCTCTCCTCTCTCTCTCTTCTCTCTCTCTCTCTCCTCTCTCTCTCTCTCTCTCTCTCTCTTCTCTCCTCTCTCTCTCTCTCTCTCTCTCTCTCTCCCCTCTTCTCTCTCTCTCTCTCTCTCTCTTCTCCTCTCTCTCTCTCTCTCTCTCTCTCTCCTCTCCTCTCTCTCTCTCTCCTCTCTCTCTTTTCTCTCTCTCTCTCCCCTCTCCTCTCTCTCTCTCTCTCTCTCTCTCTTTCTCTCTCTCCCCCTCTCTTTTTTATGGTGGTTTCAGTAGGAAAATTTGCCCAAAATGACAAAGCTGGGCGTGGTTTTTTGTGTTTATTTTCTGTATTTTACCTTTGTTCTGTGTTCTCCAAACTTTCACACCTTTTTATACAGTTTTTTCCCTTTGGGACGCTCATTCTTTATTTTTAACTATTCATAATTGATTCAACAAAAGATTACTTTAGTCGATCGATCAAAATATCAAGAAGACGCTCTTTTTTTTAAGATAGGGGGGAAAAGATTTCAAACAGACCCAAAAAATGTGTTGATCGTGTCGTGAACGCCAGTTGTCCCCCTAGGGTTGACATAAACAATGATATTTTCAAAAACAGATAAATGTAAATGGATTATTTTTGAGCGTAAGCACAATGGACATACAATCCCATTAAAACTTTTAAATGTGACAAGGAAATGCGCCTTTTGGGTTGTTGCTGCTGTCCTCTGCTTTCAGGGGGACGGTTTTTTTGTTGCCTGGAAACTTCCGTGTGACTTTTTCAGTCGCACGGTTTCTTCTTCCTTTCCCCGCCGCCTGGCGGAGGGATTGGAGGCGGGGTGGAGCCCTTTATCTTAAATATCATTTATCTCTATTTAAAATTTCATGTGTAGATATCACTGATAGAAACTGAAACTCAATGGTTCGCTTTTTTGATTCCCTTTTTCCAAAAAATTGTAAGTTGGGGGTGACAAGATTGTTGAGCATCCCGGGTCCTGTTTGTGGCAAGGAGAAGAAAAGAAAGAGGAGGAGGAGGAGGGGGAGGGGGGGGGAGGAGGAGGAGGAGGAGGAGAAAAGGATACATTGACCTTTCCCCCTTCCCACTCACCGCACCCGCTGTTTTTTTCCCGGTTAGGGCATTAAGCTCCCTCCCTTCATGTTCCCGCCACGTCTCCCCCTGGGAAAACAAGCAATTGAGCGGTACAAGTGGGTGTCAAGTAAGTAAAAGTAATAGTAAAAGTAGTAGGTTTTTGTCAGGAGGGGTTTTTGGGGTGTGGCCCTTCTAAACTTGGAAAAGCAAATTTTTGTTCAGTGGTTTTGGGCTTTTATTTTTTATGTCATTCATGGAACAACAGTAGCAAGGTATCAAGCATGGGTGGGATAGATTTCTCTTCGTATAGTTGGAGTTTCAGTGGATTTTTATTATTAAAGAACTGTGTATATATTTATGTGTGTTTATAGTAACTTGTAGAGGCTTTAACTTATGTCCTGGTGTGTGAAGATAAAGAATGAAATCTGCTCATGCACGTCACCAGTCTCGAAAGCATATGTGACGGGGAAATAGAGATAGACAAACAGATGAATAGATAGCTAGCATAGATGACCAAGAAAGAAACACCAAACACGAGGAGGAAAAACCCACCGCTATTGAGATTCTTTACGACATGTCTGTGTTTACCTTCGCACCCACAAGTCTCCTCTGATTCTTTTTCTTTTCAGTTAAGTTCATATACATCTTCTACAAAAACTTACATTAGCCTTACATAAAACCTTAACCCCTTGAGGGCCAGATCGTAATTTCAATTGTAATTTGGATACCATTAGACGATTTCAATGAGTATGAGCAATATTTATAGATAGGACCTGTTTAGTATCCTGGTCGACTAACTCATTTTGTATATTAAGTTGCTTGTCGTAATTTCATGGCTAACAACAGACGATTTTCTATAGCAATTTTCTATTTTCTTTGTTGTGTAAGACTCAGACAGTGACGGCGTGACGGCGTGACGGGTTCATGTGACGGGCGAGGGAAGCCGTATTGGTGGAACAACAGTACTTAACTTTGATCAGTGTAACATTAGGGATAGTGAGGTGATAACAACCCTCTGTATGGCAGCTAGTGGGGAAAACAGTACGTAACTACCGCAAACACAGCAGCTGATAACATGCAGCCCATGAGACTCATAAACAAGCTGTCACAATGAGGGTGAAGGGGAAGTGTGGCGTCACGTCGGACTCCAAACTAATTATGGCTTCAATTGCATTATCATTTGGAATAAAATTTGATAATGATATAATTAACGTGTAAAAAATACTATGCCTTACATATATTTTGGACACTGATTTATATCCTAACTCAGTCATATATGTTTCAAATAAATATGCGCGTATAGTGAAGTTAATATTACCCGGCATTTTATTCATCTCAATCAGCGTGAATCGTGAATGAATAAAATTAGGAAGATATACGTATTTTCTTCACCATAATCATGTTAACTAAAAAAAAGAAAGAAAAAATATTATAGATACACAAAAACCCATGCATTTGTTTTGCTAGGAACCCTATAGAATGATGTCATCGCTGCGGCTGTCTCTTACATAGGTGACGCAGGTAAGCGTGACGCGTGTGTAAGTGTTGCGGGGACATTACTGATGCAACACACGGCAGGCGACACCCTCCTCAGCCTGACACGTCCTGTTGATCCTTCTACGACAAACTGATACGGGTGGAGAGGCTGGTCAGATAGGGTGACGTCTCCTTCTCCTCCTCCTACTACTACTACTACTACTACTACTACTACTACTACTACTACTACTACTACTACTACTACTACTACTACTACTACTACTATTACTACTATTACTACTACTAGTAAGAACTAGTAGTAGTAAACTAAGAACTAGTAGTTAACATTAAGAAAAATTAAAGTTAACGTTAAAAACGAAAGAAGCCCTTATATAACTGCAGGATTAAAAACTAGTATCCAGGAGAAACACAGACTTGAAAGGTTGGCATCAAAATGGCCATTGTCATATGGACCAAGATATAAAGCTTACAGGAACAAGCTGGTAACACTACTTCGAACTGCAAAAAACAAATATTTTCAAGATAAATTTAAGAGTGAACAAGGTAATAATAAATCAATTTGGAATACAATAAATAGTCTAATGGGCAGAAAAAAAGTCAATCATTGTAATGAAATTAAACTGAAAAATAGTAATGGCCTCACTGCAAATATTTTTAATGAACATTTCTTAAAAAAAGCTGGATCCCCACCGCAACAAACAAGTGCACAGCAAAACTCTCCCTCTCAATTTTTCAATAATCCATCGGAAATTTCTTTTTACCTTTATCCTGTTACTAGGGTAGAGGTTAATCAATATTTAAAATCTATAAAAGCAAACACAGCACCAGGATGTGATGAATTTCCACCAAAACTGCTCCAACTTACTGCACATTACATTGATGTCCCTCTCACCCACATAATCAATCTATGTTTCCAGCAAGGATGCTTTCCGGACAAACTTAAAATTGCTAAAGTGATACCAATATTTAGATCTGGTGATGATGATGATGAAAATAATTATAGACCCATATCTATTTTACCCTCGATTAGTAAAGTTTTTGAAAAAGCTATTGTTCATAGATTCAAAGGGTTCTTGGAAGATTTTAAATTATTATCTGATAATCAATATGGATTTCGCAATAACAAGTCAACAGAGAAAGCCATAATGAAATTCACAAGTGACATTTATAGTAATTTGGAAAAAAACCCATTATGTTGCAGGCATATTCATGGACTTATCTAAAGCATTTGATTCACTGGACCATAAAATATTAATAGATAAGCTAAATAATATAGGAATAAGAGGAACACCATTAAAGTTATTTTCAAATTATTTGACAAATAGGAAACAAGCTGTATATTGTAATAAGAAAACATCAGTGCTGAAAACTGTTGACAGGGGAGTACCTCAGGGATCAATACTGGGCCCATTGCTGTTCTTGGTATTTATAAATGATATTTCCAATGCCAGTAATAAATTTAATTATGTTCTTTATGCAGATGACACCAATCTGCTCTTACAGGATAACAACTTAGATCACTTGAATGCTGTGTTAAATACTGAACTAGAAAAAATTAGTAAATGGGTTTCAGCTAACAAATTAAGGGTAAATATTACAAAACTAATTATATGCTTTTTGAAAGTCCATCTGTAGTATACAACATGGGTCCAGTATATATGGATGGGTATGAACTTAAGAGGGTTGCATGTACAAAATGTTTGGGGGTTATCATAGATGAAAACTTGAATTGGTAAAATCACATTCAATCAGTCTGCTTAAAATTGTCAAAAACTTGTGGAATATTATACAAAATTCGTTACAATCTCACAACTGATGCTTTGAAAAGTATATATTATTCCCTGTGTTATCCTCTTATTATATATTGTGTGTCCATCTGGGGTTGTACGTGGCCGTCAAATGTAAAGGAAATTATTGTCACTCAGAAGAAATTGATCAGAACCATAACATATAGAGGGAAACATGACTCTACACACTTTTTATTCAATGAGTTAAAATTACTAAAATTTGAATTACTACTTAAATATTTTTGTCTTCTCACTGTTTATAATGATTTAAATGATAATAGTAACAACATAAAAATATTTAGAATGATTCATCACAGCCTAGGTACCAGAGGTAACAATGTTAACTTGTTATGTCCACAACCAAGAACAACACTGTACAAATTTTCTATATATTGTTTTGGCCCGAAATGTTGGAACGCATTACCAGATGACATCAAACAGCAAATAATCTCAATATTATTATATTTAAACTTAAACAGTATTTATATAATTTACAAAGTCAGTTCTTATAGATGAAAATGAAAATACAGTAAATTTGTGCTCCTGAAATTTAGGTACTTTTTTTATATAAAAAAACATGTTTTCACTGAGTTTATATTTTGTTGTTAATCTTTATTTGTAAATTATTGCCGTCATCGTATTCGCATTTAGATTATGTTAACTGATTTTATGTCTGCTAAGGAGCTCATGCTCAGCAGACTAATGCCTATAAAATGTGTATATATTTATTTATGTGTATATAATTGTTATTTGGCAATAAACTCTATAAACTATAAACTACTACTACTACTACTACTACTACTACTACTACTACTACTACTACTACTACTACTACCACTTCTACTACCATAACTACTACTACTACTACTACTACTATACTACTACTACTACTACTACTATACTACTACTACTGCTACTATTACTACTACTACTACTACTACTACTACTACTACAACTCACTCCATTTACACAACACACCAAGACGCCACAACATAATATTATTACTACACAACCATTGCCTCCGTCACGGCGCCTGTATGCAAGTGGTGTACGCCCTACGGTCCCGCTGAGCTGCCCCGTTAAGGTTGAAACTAATGTGTGAAGTAAGACACTGACCTATGCTGTTAAAGGACGTAATGACAGGGTTGTGGTGATGTTGCTCCCCTAAGGCCGAAGAGATGTAGTGTTCTTGTCCTATGAGAGTATTTCATTGAGAGAGAGAGAGAGAGAGAGGAGAGAGAGGAGAGAGAGAGAGAGAGAGAGAGAAAGAGAAAAGAAAGAGGAGAGAGAGAGAGAGAGAGAGAGAGAGAAGAGTGAGAGAAAAGAGAGAGGGGAAGAGAGAGAGAGGAGAGAGAGAGGGGAGAGAGAGAGGGGAGGGGAAAAGGAGAGAGAGGAGAGGGGAGAGGAGAGAGAGAAGAGAGAGGGGGCCCGAGGAGAGAGAGGAGAGAGAAAGAGAGAAGGGGGAGAGAGAGAGGAGAGAGAGAAGAGAAAAAGGAGAGGAGAGAGAGAAAAGGAGAGGAAAAGGAGGGAGAGAGAGAGAGAGAGAGAGAGAGAAGGTATATAACACATAGGCAAACCCTTTGAGGCACAGAAGGAAAAAGGTGATTGGGAAATTTTTATTGTTGTTTTTTTTATGCTTGGGTTTAAGTAGTAATGAAAAATAGTTTAGTAATGTAGAAATGATGATAATAAAAAGACCAGAGTTTTCCAAGTAACGGGAAATAGAGTCTTCGGGAAAAATTTTTTAGCAAAACACCTCAAACTGGGGAAACATTTTTCAAAAGGGCGTTAAGAGGCCTAACAAATGAACTTTTTCACAGAACTCTCCAATTTTAAGTTTAAAAAAAATTTCTTTCTCACATTTTTCAGGGCGAGGGTGCCCCCCTTTTAAAATGTTGCGTTCATTTCTGGTCCCCTAAATTACAAAAACAGATAAAAAACAGGGGAGAGAGTACAAAAAAAAATTTAAATAAAAAATCCCCCCCCCCGCTGCAAAAAAAACCCCATAGGGAAAGGCGACTCAAGGAATTTAAAATTTGGGTTTAGTTTTAAAATCGGGGGTTGAAGGACACTTAATAGTGAAATGCCCCCAGGGGTTTCCGTAATGTGACATAAGCGATGTTTAAATATTGATGGGACAACACGTTTCCCCTATTTAATGGAACAAGATCATTAGGAAAGGGGTTTTCGACACATGAAGGAAAGCACTTTTTTCTTCAATAGATTTTAAATTTTTTGAATCCCTTCCGGCCCCAGGTATTAAGTGGACACGGTTGAGGCGTTAATCAGCAGATTAGACGATATTTCAGCTTTAAGCGGCCCTACTTGACGACTTTCGGTCCTACGAAAAATTTTTCATGGTTTTTTCTGCTTTACCCCTTAGCTTAGGGTAATTTTTCTTTTTTCAAGCTTTCCCTATCAAACCCCGGTGGCAGGTTTTTTACCCCCCCTTTTGGGGGGTCAGGACTCAGGGGGGGGTTTCCTCTGCAAAACCTGCAGTTTTGTTGAGCCTCGTTTTTCTGGTCCCGGGTTCCTCTTTCCTTCCCCCTGGCAGGGCGGGTTTAGCATTCTCTTCTTGTGACGTGTGACTTTTTGGGACCTCCAGGTTTGGGCCCAGGGGGGTCCTCTGGGACCTATATTTTTGGGTTCATCCTGGATCTTTGGCGGCGGTTTGATTTTTTCCCCCACTGGGGGGAGGGATTTCCCACTTCTGGCGTTAGCTTACGTTGGGGTGGTTTGGATCGGTGGGGGATAAAAGAAGGGGTTTCGGGGAGCTGCGGGTTTCCCTTAACCCCTTTGAAACCGGGGCGGCGGAATCCCCCCCCCCCTTTTTTTTTTAAAAAGGGGCAGGGGGGCCCTCCACTCTTGTTTTTTTTGGTTTTCCCTTTTCCCCCCGCGTAATTTGTCTTACCCCGGTTTACGGCACGGAAAGTTTTTTCTTTTTCCCATTCCCCCTGGGTAAAAAAAATTTTTTTTCTTTGATTTGAAAGTGTTTTTTGGCCGCAAAAAGGGTTACCGGATGTTCTGTAGCTTTCGTTTTTGAGGAGAAAGGGCGGGTTTCAATTTCCTTGGAAAGACGCCCGCCCCACGGGCACAGGGTTAAACCCCCCCGGGAGGGAACCTGACACCTTTTTTTTCCCCGGAAAACCCCTTTTTCTCTGACGCAGGGTGCTTTTTTTTTAACTTTCTTGCTCAGTAAGGTGGTGCGCGTGTCTCCTGGAATGGGGGGAAGCCGGCCTTCCCGCCATTGGCCTGCCCCAACTTTCTTAAGGCCTCCGGGTCGTTGCCCAAAGCGCCTCGAGGCGGGTGCCCATTGTGAAAACGCCCCCATTTTCCCAACTAGGGATAATAATAATACGGGAAATTCCCGGTCTGTGACGGGGTGAGGCAGTCACCCCAGTCTGAAGCGAAGGCGTTTTGGGGCCGGGGGGTTTTGGGGTTTGGCAGCCTAGGGGGCGCTGGCTCCCGCGGGGTTTGGCACCCCGCGATGGGGTTATCGGGGCATTTTTTTTGGGGCCCTCAATTTTTCATTGGGCCCGGGGCCTTTTTAGCGGCGGAGTAGGCTTTTGGGTTCTTTTGCCTATAATTCAGCCTTCGCTTTTGTGAGCTGCGAGACTCACGCTCCCCCCCTCAACCCCATCCTAAATTTAGTTTTCGGGGGATAATCCCCCCCGCCGCGGGGCTCACTTGCATGGTTAAAATCTACCATGTCAATTAAACGTTGGCTAGAGCCCTCGGGCCCCGGGGGTCACTTTGCATGGTTACATCTGCCAGTCAAATTTGTTGACGTAAACGCCCCCGCCCCGGGGCTCACTTTCCCCTGGTTACATTACCAGGGAATTTTGCGTTGGGTTTGGGCGCCCTCGCCGCCCCACTTGCCTCCGCCCCCTCACGGTTTAAGAAACGGGCAAACCCCGTTTGGGGTTTGACCACCACCGGGGGTTTCCATCGGGCCCTTTTTGACGCCGTGTTCAAAAGACACAATTATGGGACGACTCGCCGTCCCCGCTAAGGCGTCAAACAAATTTTCGTTTTTTGTTTAAAGGGAGCCCCACGATGCGAGGGTCGCTCATCACAAAGTCTTTTTCGTAGGGGAGCGAGGATGGAGGGTGCCGCGGGCTTCCTTGTTAGCGCAGGCGCCCCTCGGCTTTCGCCGGGGGGTTTTTTTTCCCAGTGACGGGGGATGGATTTCCCGGTTTTCCCTTTCCCCCAGGGGTCCGGCGGGGGGTTTCCGCAATTCGCGCCCACACGGGCCCGGGGATCGCCCCCTCTCTTTAGGGACCATCGCGGCCCGTTGCCTTCCAGGGGGGCTCGCGTCGGGGCCCACGCCACACGTGCGGCCCAGCTTTCGGGGCTAGGGGGCATCAAAAAATTGGCTGGGGAAAGGGAGTGTTGATTTAAAACGGACTCGATGCGGATGCATTATTTTCTTTTGGGGGGAACCTTTCCCTCACTTTTGGGCTTCCCTTATACTTTTTCTCATGTCTTGCAAAAAGGGGGGACCTCCCCCTATTAAGGATGACTCTGATCCCCCTTTTGAACAGTTTGGGGTTAGAAAGGGTTTCCCAAGGGTTTGCCAACCCCCAGGCTGGGTCGCGACCCTTTCGTTCGAGTGAGCCTTGCGCTATAGTGTCATACTTTACTACTGCCATGGGGGTCAGGAAACCATGATTAGGGAATGGAGCTGACTGACGGGGGTTTTTAAAGGCACTTTTTGAGGGGAGGGGCACGCTTAAACCCCCCCACACCCCACCCCACACCCAACACACACACAACACACACAAACACTCTCTCTCTCTCTCTCTCTCTTTCTCTCTCTCTCTTTTCTCTCCCCTCTCTCTCTCTCTCCTCTCTCTCTCCCTCTCTCTCCTCTCTCTTTTTGTGGGTTTCGTAGGATAATTTGTTACCAAGGGCAAAGCTACGCGTGGGTTTTTTGTGTATTTTTTGTACTTTACCATTTTTTGCTGTGTTTCCAACATTACACCTAATTTACTTGTTTGGTTCCTTTTGAAACTCATTCATTAAATTAATAATATTATTTTATTGATATCAGCCCCAAAAAAAATTACTTTTTGGGGGGGGGGTGATCAAAAATATCAAAAAAGACGACAGTTTGTAAGGAAAAAGCAGGGAAAATATTTTCAAACAGAGCCAAAAAAAGTGTTTGATCGTGTCGCGAAGCCCGTGTGTCCCGCCAGTTGGTTGGCCCGTATAAAAAATGACTACTTTCAATAAAAAAGAGAGATGTCAATGGATTACTTTTAGCGTAATGCCCCAATGGGGCAAACCCAAACCGTCAATGGAATAAATTTTCCAAAAGTGACAAAAGGGAAAAGCAGCCTTTTTGGGGTTTTTTGCTGCTGTCCTGCTTTCTTTTAGGAGTGACGGTTTTAAATTTTTTGCCTAGGAAAATCCGTGTTTACTTTTTCACGTCGCACGGTTCTTCTTCCTTTTCCCGCAGCCCGGTGGAGGGATTGGAGGGCGGGGGGGAGCCTTTTATTTTTCTATCATTTTTCTCTACTTTAAAAATTTCATAGTGTAGAAAATTTATGGGTATGAAATGAAAATCCAAAATTTGGGTTTGGTTTGATTTATTTCCAAAAAAAAAGTAAATTGGGGGGTACGAAGATTTGAGCACCGGCTCCGGGTTTTTTGTTGCAATGGGGGAAGAAGAAGAAAGAGGAGGAGGAGGGGAGGGAGGAGGGGAGGAGGGGGGGGAGGAGGAGGGGGGGGGAGGAGGAGAAAAGGTTTTACATTGCTCTCCCTCCTCTCCCACGTCACCGGGACCCCGCGGGTTTTTCTTTCTCCCGTGTTAGGGCATTAAGCGTCCCTCCCTGTCACTGTTCCTGCCTACTGTCTCCGCCGGGAAGCAAGCAGATCTGAGCGGTACAATGTGGCTGATCAAGTAAGACTAAGAGTAATAGTAAACGTAGTAGTGTTCCTTGCGTCAGGAGGTGTTTGGTGTGTGGCCCTTCTAAGCTCTGGAAGAAGCAGTTTTTGTCTCAGTGGTTTGGACTTTCACTGTTATGTCATTCATGGAACAACAGTAGCAAGGTATCAAGCATGGGTGGGATAGATTTCTCTTCGTATAGTTGGAGTTTCAGTGGATTTTTATTATTAAAGAACTGTGTATATATTTATGTGTGTTTATAGTAACTTGTAGAGGCTTTAACTTATGTCCTGGTGTGTGAAGATAAAGAATGAAATCTGCTCATGCACGTCACCAGTCTCGAAAGCATATGTGACGGGGAAATATAGATAGACAAACAGATGAATAGATAGCTAGCATAGATGACCAAGAAAAAAACACCAAACACGAGGAGGAAAAACCCACCGCTATTGAGATTCTTTACATGTCTGTGTTTACCTTCGCACCCACAAGTCTCCTCTGATTCTTTTTCTTTTCAGTTAAGTTCATATACATCTTCTACAAAAACTTACATTAGCCTTACATAAAACCTTAACCCCTTGAGGGCCAGATCGTAATTTCAATTGTAATTTGGATACCATTAGACGATTTCAATGAGTATGAGCAATATTTATAGATAGGACCTGTTTAGTATCCTGGTCGACTAACTCATTTTGTATATTAAGTTACTTTTCGTAATTTCATGGCTAACAACAAACGATTTTCTATAGTAAAGGAAAGATCTGGGCGTGAAGAGGTTAAAATAAACTTACATTGCAAAACAGTCTGCTCTGAGGCCTGACGCTTGCTGAATACTGATACTTTCCCACTCCTTTGAACGTGACCTGAGTAATTTTAAATCCCCGGCGGCAAACCCTTCCCGACGCCCTCCTTTATAGCGGCTTCTGGGGGCGGCGACGACCTCGAGAGATAGATAAGGAAAAGGACGCCCACTGAACCTCCTTGGAACATCCTCATTCAGCCAGTATGTTGAGGGTGAGGAGGGTTAGACACGGGAGAGGAGGATACCACAGGACCCCTTCCCTTATACTTAACATAATATAACAAAGGAACCAAGGCTACTGAAGGATGTAATAAGCACGGAAACTTACAATTAAACGAGCTTTTTGTTGCCTCTTTATTTCTAAGCCCTTGGCCAGTCTTTGTGACTGGGGAAATCTATGGGTATTCTTAAAAATAAAGGATGTTGTTGCAAGGACAGAGGCGTAAANGACACTCATCCAGGCGGCGACGGAGCTCTTGGTGGTGCTTCTTTACTGACATCAAGTCAGCTAGTCTTGAGTAGAAGCTCCTAGCCTTGGGGGCCATGCCGCCAGATGTGGTGAAGACCAGGGGCGTGAAGGTACCATGGTCGACTTGCAGGATCCTATCGCCATAGGCCCTTGTCTTCTCCAGCTCGTTCCTGTGGTGGACAGCCTCGAGGGAGAGCTCACGATGGGAGGCGGCCATCGGGTCGAAGACCCGGATGTCCAAAAAGGTCCGCTGCCCTCTGGTCCAGAATCCCCGAGCACAGATGTCCACGCGAGCCTCAGGGGCGGTATTGGCTGTCCTGTACCGCAGGAGTTCCCCATCTAGAGGCAGAAGGGTTGGCTCGGTGGAGACGTCGTGGCACACCTCCTTGAGCATGCTGGCTGTCAGGTCCCTCACCTCGTCGTGCCTGATACACACGAATCCCCCCTTTTTGCACGTCATGGTGTGGTCTGCGCTGTTGGGGGATCCACACACACAGGTGTTGGGGAGTCCTTCCACTGGCCAGCCGTACCTCAGAGCAACGGCATCGACAAATTCTTGTTTGTTGAGGTTGAAGCCCTTTGCTCTGATTGGTAGTGATGTTAGCCAGTTGGACGCTCCCGTCTCCTGTGCGATGTGGATTTTTCTCACGGTGTCTGGATGCAGGATGGTCGAAAGGTGTTCAAGGCTGGTCTTCTGCCCTTGCTGCCTGTCTCGTGAGAATCGTTTCTTTTGCTCAGCGATCACACTTTGGTCGATTTCACCTTGTGCGTCCTGAGCGATGATCATATCCGTGAGGGACCTGGTAAGGTTGATGGAGTTGAGGTTCTCCACCTCAGCCATCTTCTCAGGAGAGGTGATTCCCATCCCGCCTAGTCTTGGAGGGAGTTCGAGCAACGCCCTCGTGTCATTCCTCAGGACGGGAGATCTCAGTAACGCTGGTATGAAGGTGTTCTTTATAGATTCCTCCAGCGGTCTGAGGAGAGGGCTGATGTTACTACTACTACTACTACTACTACTACTACTACTACTACTATTACTATTACAACTCACTCCATTTACACAACACACCAACACGCCACAACATAATATTATTAATATACAACCATTGCCTCCGTCACTGCGCCTGTATACAAGGGGTGTACGCCGTACTGTCCCGCTGAGCTGCCCCGTTAAGGTTGAAACTAATGTGTGAAGTAAGACACTGACATATGCTGTTAAAGGACGTAATGATAGGGTTGTGGTGATGTTGCTCCGCTAAGGCCGAAGAGATGTAGTGTTCTTGTCCTATGAGAGTATTTCATTGAGAGAGAGAGAGAGAGAGAGAGAGAGAGAGAGAGAGAGAGAGAGAGAGGAGAGAGAGAGAGAGAAGAGAGAGAGAGAGAGATCGTAGCGTAGTGTTCCTGTCCTATTAGAGTATTCATTAAGAGAGAGAGAGAGAGAGAGAGAGGGTGGGTGGGTGGGGGCGTGGCCACCGAGATGATAAGGCCTGATAGATCGCCCGTGACGTCACACCATGAGGATCTCGCGCGCTCGACCGCTCCGCTCCCCGTACAGGTTTACTTTCTCAGTTCACGCTCTTATTTATGTCGTTAATCTGAATCCCTGTCATTATCATCAATGGTGGTGGTGGGGGTGGTGGTGGTGGTGGTGGTATTGTTGTTGTTGTTGTGTAGTGGTGGGGGTGGGGGTGGGGGTGGTGGTGGTGGTGGTAGAGGTGGTGCTGGTGGTGGTTTGGTGGTGGTGGTATTGTTGTTGTTGTGGTGGTGGTGGTGGTTTTGTGGTGGTGGTGGTGTTGTGGTGGTGGTGGTGGTGTTGTTGTGGTGGTGGTGGTGGTGGTGGTGGTGGGGTTGTGGTGGTGGTGGTGTGGTGGTGGTGGTGGTGGTATTGTTGTTGTGGTGGTGGTGGTGGTGGTGGTGGTGGTGGTGGTGGTGGTGGTTGTTGTGGTAGAGGTGGTGGTGGTGGTGGTGGTGGTGGTGGTGGTGGTTGTGGTAGAGGTGGTGGTGGTAGAGGTGGTGGTGGTTTGGTAGAGGTGGTGGTGGTTTGGTGGTGGTGGTGGTGGTGGTGGTGGTGGTGGTGGTAGAGGTGGTGGTGGTAGAGGTGGTGGTGGTTTGTGGTGGTGGTCTTTCAAGATGAAGAGACCATTAATAACCATCGCTATAGATTTCAAGAAAGCCTTCGACAGTGTGAAAAGAAAGCCCCTAATTGAATGCCTAAAAAAGTTCAGGATACATCCACACATAATTGACGTCATAAGTGACATATACCTAAATGACAAGACCATCCTGTATCTAAACAATGAGATCATAACAAACATGGATGTCACCAGCGGAATAAGGCAAGGTTGCAATGGTTCAACATCACTGTTCTTAATGATAACATATATCATCATCCTACACCTGAACCAAACAAATATTGGATTTAAAGATGAGAACTGCTTTATCCCTGCATTGTTTTATGCAGATGATGGCCTTATTTTAGCACAAAGTGAATCAGGTGCCCTAAACATGACATTGACACTCATCTTAGCAGCAAGAGCAAGTGAAACAGTCAACAGTTATTTAAAAGAGCATAATACCAACATATACCAGCTTGGTATAGTACACAACACGAAATAACTGACAAATTAAAAGAGCATGATACCAAGAAATGGAAAGCAGAACTACTTGAAAAAGAGACACTTAGACTTTACAGAACATACAAAACACACATAAAAGAAAGACTTTTATGATAAATGATGAATCCACTACAACTTTGATAAGATGCAGAAGCAATACACTGAAACTAAACTAAACTACGGGAAAACAGACACACCCTCGGGAAACACAGCATGCACGACGTGTAACACTGGACTGCAGGAAACTTTAGAACACTTCCTATTACAGTGCGAGGAATATAAAGACATAAGGAAACACTTAAACTTTCTACAAGACAACACACTGACAAATGCTTAAAAAACTTGCAACATTTTTACTCCTAGCAGATGAACAGGATGCAGATGTGAAGAAACAAAAACTTTGTTACTGATGTGGAAAATAAGGAAACAGCAAGAACATTGATTAGCAAGCAAGAAAGCCAAGACATTTCACAAGAGCATTCACAAGTATAAGCACAAAAGGGGGTGATCAAGCAACAAACACCAAAAACACTTCAAGAATCAGAAAAAAATCACCGCTACTAAGGTGTTACCCCCACACTTCATCGACATCTCTAGTATGGATACCAATGGATAATTATGTAAAGTGTAATTACTTTTATATCACCATTCTTTCAGAGGCTGCTGGGCACTCGTGGAGAATGTGGGTCCTGATTTTGTGCGGAATGCTGTCAATGCGCGAAATCCTGTAGACCCCTCCATATTTCACTGGTTTTACAGCATAACTGCTGCCCTAAAGCATGTTACAGAGTACTCTGAGATACATATTATTTTATGAGAGTAGTTAGATGCACTGGTATTCAGACAAAAGATATTTGAACCTGAAACCTACACCCGAAAAGGCTTTACTTTTGACGTGAAATATTTTAGTCTTATGAGTAACTATTATTACTTGTAAGTGTTCTCATGGAAAGTAGGCCTCTATGTGGCTTGTAACATGTATCAGGGCAGCAGTTAAGTCGTAAAACCAGTGAAATAAGAGAGGTGAATGGAGGGGTCTACAGGATTTCGCGCTGACAATATTTCACGAAACACCTACATTCGTGAACCACATTCTCCACGAGTGCCAGCTGCTAATCCTTCATTAGTTCAAAAACATTGTCAGCCAAAGCAGCATGATCCCACTAGCTGTGACGGAGGTGAATTATGAACGTAACACAACACAAATGATAATTCTCAAAATATTAGTAATATTTTTTGTGACATAGCGTCCGCCATTTTTTAAAGCTACAAACATTCGCTTTGTATGCATTATAAGTATGCTATATATGCTAGACTTACCGTCTCACTTCTTTCATTATTAGCTAATAAAGCTACTACAAATACTACAAAGATCATAGACTCACCCTGCTACTGGCCGTCGGTGAAAAATTGTCCCGTTGATTGCTCTGAGCCACTGGCTGGCAAGCACCTTGTCTCTTGGGAAACAGAATATACCCACTCTAGGGCCTTTTTTGTAGTTCCATTGCAATTTGGGCACACAGCACATGGACGGCATCTTGCTGGTAACTTGGAGAAATAGCTCCTGCCGTAACAAAAGCAAAAAATGATAGAAGTACGCCACATACACACGCCCTGACCGCCTTCGTATGTGGAGACAATAGACTGAGCCGTGGTCAACGGTGGCGCGCGCAAGATCCTCATACTGTGACGTCACAGCCTTTCACCAGGCGATGTAACAGGCCTTGTCTCTCGGTGGTCTCGGTGGGGGTGGGTGTGTGTGTGTGTGTGTGTGTCAGGCCCTGTCAGGGGCGATGGAGGGTAGAACAACACAGTAAATGGAGACAATTTTTAAATATTACAGAGAAGGATAATTTTGTGTGCTGTAATGACCCCAGGTAACACATATGTAACACAATAAAATGAATATACCTACGATTTTAAAACTGAACAATTTAGTTCCTTGAGTCGCTCTTCGTTTGGCTTGTTTCGCAGCGCGGGATTATTTGAGTAACTTTTCTTTGTACTCTCTCCAGCTGTTTCTATCTGTTCTGTAGTGAGGCGACCAGAACTGAACGCAACATTCAAGATGAGGACGCACTATCGCACTGAAAAGTGTAGGAATGACTTTTTCAAACTTACATTGGATAGTTCTGATGAAACCGATTCATTTGTTAGGCCTCTTAACGACTTCTGAACAATGTTCACTAGTTTGAGGTGTTGCTAACAATTATCCCGAAGACTCTATTTCTGTTACATTGGAAAGCTCTGGTCTGTTTATTTATCATCACTACTACATTACTATCTATTATCATTACTACTTAAACCCAAGCATAAAAAATACAACAATAAGATAACGAATACACCTTTCCATTCTCTGCCTCGAGTGTTAGACCTATGTGTTATATACCATATTATTTTACAACATATATTCATTACATACATATTACATTTCATATTCATTTTATTGTGTTACATATGTGTTACCTGGGGTCATTACAGCACACAAAATTATCCTTCTCTGTAATATTTAAAAATTGTCTCCATTTACTGTGGTGTTCTACCCTCCATCGCCCCTGACCCCCCCCCCCCCCACACACACCCACACCACACACACACACACACACACACACACACACACACACACACACACACACACACACGAGTAAATACAAACAAAGACACACAAGAATTATAAAAGCAGAATGCGGGGTGAAGGAGAGCGCTTCCTCCACCCACGGCAATTATTTTTTTCTTTTTTTGCGTGCGTTAATGCGTGAAATATGAACGTATAAATTAGTGGAATACGTGTATATAATGTAGTAATAGTAACGGCAAGTATGTCGTTACGTATAACTTATTTATTATCGAATTGTCCGTGTCTCTCAAGCCAAAAAAAGGTGGATGATTGAAGGGAAAAAGAGAAATAAAAGGGGAAAAATAAGATGAGGCCAAGTGATCCATGAGGGTGTGTGGCCTATCTCGTACCCCTGTAGACACAGGAGGGAAGCCGGAGCAGGGGAGAAGGAGAGGCGACCCACATCATCCAGGCGGCGACGGAGCTCTGGATGGTGCTTTCTTTACTGACATCAAGTCGCTAGTCTTGAGTAGAAGCTCCTAGTGCTTGGGGGCCATGCCGCCAGACTGTGGTGAGACAGGGCGTGAATGTTACCATGGTCGACTTGCCGGATCCTATCCCATAGGCCCTTATCTTCTCCAGCTCGTTCTGTGGTGGACAGCCTCGAGGGAGATCTCACGATGGGAGGCGGCCATCGGGTCGAAGACCCGGATGTCAAAAAGGTCGCTGCCCTCTGGTCCGAATCCCCGAGCCCAGATGTCACGCGGAGCCTCAGAATACCCACAAAACCAAAAAGACATAAACGGGCGGGTATTGGCTGTCCTGTACCGCAGGATGTTCCCATCCTAGAGGCAGGCAGAAGGGTTGGCTCGGTGAGACGTCGTGGCACACACACCTTCCTGAGCATGCTGCTGTTCAGGTCCCTCACCTCGTCGTGCCTGATCCACACGAATCCCCCCTTTTTGCCACGTCATGGTGTGGTCTACGCTGTTGGGGATCCACACACACAGTGTTGGGGAGTCCTTCCACTGGCCAGCCGTACCTCAGAGCAACGGCATCCCGGACAAATTCTTGTTTGTTGAGGTTGAAGCCCTTGCTATGATTGGTAGTGATGTAGCCAGTTGGACGCTCCCGTCTCCTCGTGCGATGTGGATTTTTCTCACGGTGTCATGGATGCAGGATGGTCGAAAGGTGTTCAAGGCTGGTCTTTGCCTTGCTGCCTGTCTCGTGAGAATCGTTTCTGTTGCTCAGCGACACACTTTGGCGATTTCACCTTGTTGCGTCCTGAGCGATGATCATATCGTGAGGGGACCTGGAAGGTTGATGGAGTTGAGGTTCTCCCACCCTCAGCCACCCTTCTCAGCGAGAGGTGATCCCATCCCGGCCTAGTTCTTGGAGGGAGTTCGAGCAAGCCCTCGCGTCATTTCCCCGGACGGGAGATCTCAGAACGCTGGTATGAAGGTGTTCTATAGATTCCTCCAGCGGTTCTGAGGAGGAGGGCTGATGTCCGGGATGGTGCCCATGACGAAGTTCCACCGGATGTTGCAGGCCATGTGTGTATTGCCGGTAGCTGCGTGAGCTCGGTCTTGGCCATGGCTGACAGGGACATCGACCTCGTTGCACCACTCAGACACTTTTTCTCTCCGACGTACTCCTTCTTATACTCCTCTGTTCCAATAAACAGCACCCAAAGTGCCGCTGTCCTTCCTTCGTTACCACAACTCAACCTGCCACTGAAAGATGTTCCAGCCCCGTCATAGTTGCTCTCTGGCTACGAGAGGAAGGATTTAGCCGCGTTGGGTGTGTATCCTATGGTAGGGGCCATGGCACTGTATTAACCCCCCCCGTGGCTTAGGTCCTGTAATTTGCCGGCCCCTGACAGGTCGTCAGCATATGCCACCTGCTTCACCTTGGTTTTTTCAAACGCAATTCACGGCTTGAAGGACTGACATGCCAAGGGCGTACATCGCCTGGCCACTGGGTCACCTTGAGTTGTGCCTTACCCTTGACCTAACACCCTAGCCTATTGCTACCACTCCTACTTTACATATCAATTAGAGGGTTCACTATAAATGTTATCGGCGTATTGAGCCAGGGGAAGGGAGGACACTTTGATTTTTTAATTATGAAGCAATTGTTTTCTGTTGATGAGTTAAAACGCGTTTTTTGCGTCCATAACAGAAACCGCTTTCACGTCTTCTTGGCGAAGATCTCCCTCATGGGTGGATGGCTGCTTTCCCCTCCTGCCGTGCCTGCGGATACCTGGAGGTTCCCCGCCGCCTTCTCACATCCTCCTTGACGACAGACATGATTGCATTTACCCACGACGCGTCGTATAGACTTCGCCAATGCCAATGGGTCTGCATCCATGGATTCTTGTCCAGGGGAGAATGAGGCGGCAGGCTGTGAAGGCTTCGAGATGGTGACAAGTGGTGGGTGGCAAGTTCCTGACTAGTGCTGCGAGAGCACTGCAGAGGTCACTAGCGCACTGCCACAAATGGTGCTGCCTCAGCAGGCGACGACCACCCATCTCGCGTCCAGGCCTGAGGACCAGCATGCCATGTTGTCGGGAAGGGATTTCTTCCACACCATTTCCCCCGTGATCATCTCGTAAATGACACTGTTCGGGGTATGTGCATGCCCTTGCAGTCTGAAGTCCGGTTAAGCGCTGGGAGGAGGATGTTTTTCATCCCAGCTGTCTGATGGTTTCCCTTTTGAGGGGCAAACACACCGCCGCGACTCATTCTCGTTGAGAGCTCGCTCAGTGCCGATGCACGTTGCATTGTCGCACATGTCGGCAAAGCTACGGGCTTTATCATCTTCTCTGTTATGACGGTTGATGGAGGGTCTCAGCAGTCTCGTTGTATGGCCCTGGCTCCTCCAGGAGCTCGTCTCGTTTGTTTTCAAGCAACAGTTTCCACTCTCTTGAGACTTGCCTTTAACGTTTTCACTTGTCATGCTTCTTCTTGTGTGTCTTTGTGAAAGAAAAAGCTTTGGGCAACAGAAGAGCAGTTTGAGGGCAAACGGTGATAGAGGAGTGTCGAGGTTGTAGTAGTTGAGGAGGGAGCCCTTTTCCTGTTGATTTTGTGTGGTAGGCAGGCATTTGGTGTTCAAAGAGGTTGCTTTGTAGGACCTTCATCCAGCTAGCTCGCGGTAGGTGTCGCCCACCCATATGGTTGTTATCAGCTCTGTCAGATCCTTCCATATGGCGTTCACTCTCGGTTTTCATTTCTGCCCTCCGGGTTGGGTTTGGTTGGGGCCATGGCAGTGTCGTTGGCGGTGGTGGGGCGGCAGCGGATGTTGGGGGTGGCGGCTGCGGAGGGGGATGGAGCGGCGGCTGGCAAATGGCCATTGGTGGTGGCAGTGGCAGCAGTCCGCCCACCGTCCCCCTCTGGCTCCCCGTGGTGCCTGCTTCCTCATCTCGCTGGGGATCTGGCCGTCGTTTGGCTCACTTCCTCCCTCTCCCCGCCCGGGGGTCACGTCCCCAGGGGTTCCTGCACGGTCTCCTTCCTACAGGATGTACATTTTCTGCTGTTTCTCGCCACACCAACACTTGTGGCATTATTATCCTGTTTGGTGCATATACAACATCTTCGTCCGGGTGATTAGACAATTGGCTAGATAGCATTACAGCAATGGTCAACAAATATCCGGCCCGACAGGCAATACAAACAATGGTACAGAATGTTTGTAAGCAATATTAGCAGTATTAGGGTAATAGTAGTATTGGAATAGAATATTAATGACGTTTAACATCTATAGTATGTCTGATTTTGCAAAACAGCGTCTAACAACAGCTGATTATATAAATCGACAAACGTGTAATGTAGCAGGATTTTAGTTCTACAATTATCTAAACAGCAATGGTCCAAATATACCGGCCCGACAGGCAACAACCATGGTACAGAATGTTGTAGCAAAATTAGCAGTATTAGGGTAATAGTACAATATTGGAATCAGAATATAATGACGTTTAACATTATAGTAATTGGTACCAATAATACATCGAAAATCAATCACAGCAATAATGAGAACAACTGCTCCCCAATGATAAGCATATAATGATACAGTTTGTTTGTAGTAATAGTAGTTGGTTTTAATGTAAAAAGTTATATTTAACTCAATTTGTTAATGATATTAAACTAGACATGCCTGCGGTCATTTTAAATAAAAAATTATATTATTATTAACTTTTAATAGGTACTCACGTCTGGTGTGGATGGGCTCGGTTCGATATTAAAACATCTTCAAATATTTATTTACTAGCTCTCTCTTTAACCATCTCCCTCCCCCCCCCCCTCCCACCTGGAGATAAATGAGTGTTCCTAAAAGTTTATCGTGAGACCCAAATACCTCGTTTATCTTCACACTGATCTACCATCCATATGCTTTCATACTTTCAAGGAGCTTCAGGTAGAGAGAGAGAGAGAGAGAGAGGAGAGAGAGAGAGATGAAGAGAGAGAGAGAGAGAGAGAGAGGAGGAGAGATGAGAGAGCCGAGAGGATGAGAGACAGACGTAGAGAGAGAGAGATGGAGAGAGGGGGGATATATATATATACATAATACAAACATACACACTATACATATATATAAATATATATAACATATACACACATACATATTAATATATATATAACATATACATATACATGATACTACTACTACTACTACCTACTACTACTACTACTACCAACTTCTACTATACTACTTACTACTACTACTTACTACTACTAATACTTACTACTACTACTACCACTACTATATATAATACTACTACTACTACCTACTATTTACTACTACTACTACTACTACTAGTACTTATACTACTGACTCTACCACCACTACTACTATATACTACTACTACTACTACTACTACTTACTACTGCTACTACCCCTACTACTACTATACTACTACTACTACTACTACTACTATTACCCACTACTACACACTACTACTACTACTACTACTGCTACTACCACACTATACTACTACCACTACTACTACTACTACTACTTACTACCACTACTACTACTATATACTACTACCACTACTTACTACTACTTCTACTACTACTACCACTATACTACTACTACTACCACTACTAATACTACTACTACTACCACTACTACTACTACTACTTATATAATACAACTACTACTACTACCTATACTATACTACCACTACTACTACCACTTACTTATACTGACTAATACTACTATACTACTAATACCACTACTACTAATTACTACCACTACTAATACGAATACTACTCACTACTTACTACTACTACTACCACTATACTACTTACTACTACTACTACTACTACTACTACTACTACTACCACTACTACGTCTACTACCACTACTACTATTCCCACTCACTACTACTATACTACTCCTACTACTAGCCTACCACTACTACTACCACTACTGCTACTATACTACTACTACTACTACTACTACCACTAACTACTACTACTACTACTAGAGTACTACTACTACTAATACATTACTACTACTACCAATACCTACTACTACTTACTACTACTACCTACTACTAATATTACTACACTATTACCATACTACTATACTAACTACCACTTACTACTACTACTACTTACAACTACTACTACACTACTACTACTACTAGCCTACTACTACTTACTAATACCACTACTATTCTATTACCACTACTAATACTACTACTACTACTATACGCTACTACTACTACTACTACTACACTACTACTACTACCACTACTACTACTACTACTACAACTACTAGTTTACTACCACTATACTACTACTCCCACTACTTAACTACTACTACTACTACGACTACTACTACTACTCAGGCTTGACCGCCCTGTGCAGTCACGCCATCTCGGGCCACATCCCCGACCACGCAGAAAACGCATCTTCGGCGCCAGCCTCATAGCGATCCGCAAGAAAGAAACAAGGCGGACTGAGCCAATCGCCATCGGCCAGTTCCTACCGGCGCCCTGGTCAGCAAACTCAGTAGCGAGGACGCATGACAACGGGCGCTGGCCAGTCAGTGGCGCCCACTCCAGCTAGGCGTCGGAGCCTCTCGGCTGCGAAGCGCGCGTACACGCGTGCGCAAACTACGTCAGCAGCCACTACGGCAGCGACCAGGTGCTGTTGAAACAGACCTCTCGAAACGCCATTCAACTTCAGTCACGGGGGATGCAGTACTCAGACAGGTCGGCTTGAGATTCCCCGCAGCCATGCCACTGATTTGCAAGGCCTACGCCCAGCATACCCCGCTATTCGTTGCGGACGAAGTGATCTGGTCCCGTAGGGGGCGTGCAACAAGGGGATCCCCTAGGACACACTTCCTTCGCCATGGCCATTAGGACCCCATCATACCAAAGCCCAAAGCCTGAAACTCCACCCCTCGGCCTATGGTACCTGGATGACGGTACACTCGCTGGCACAGCGATTCGGTCAGCGCGGACATCGCCACTCTCGTCCCCGCCCTAAAGAGAATAGGTTCTCGGAAATGGTCAACCACCCAAAAGTGCGAAAAGTAGTTAAACCTTCCTCCACGGCAACGAGATCACGGACGAGACCTTCCCGCGCTACCAGAAGCACGCATCATCCACTCAGCACACTTCCCTCTGGTGCCCCCATCCGCGCCGAGTCTCTACCAGCAGCTTTAGAACGGCATCACAGGACCCCAGGGAGGATATAGATCGTGTGGACGGAATCCCCCCCCCGGGGCAGCCTTTCATCACACGCGCCCCCCTATCTTCCTCTCCGTTACGCCAGCCGTCCCCCGCTGCACGTACCTAATGCGCGCTGCCCCCTACACACCTAGCCCACAGGCCTACACAACATCGACGAAGCGATGCGCTCAGCCATCTCACTCTCTGGCAACATCGACATCACGGACAAAGATGGACACAAGCATCGCTCCCCATCGTCTAGGCTGGAATCGGAGTCAGGCGGATGGGGGAGTAGAGCTCCCCGCCCTTAACATCTCCTCCGACTGAGCGCCACACGGGATTTGATCGTCAGATTAAAACGGTCGCCAAGGCGAGACGGATGTGAGTATGGTGTACAATTGACCAGCACTCGCCGCCCCTTCCCGATATCTACCCACAACAGACGACCCCGACACCTGAAACCCCAAAACCACGCAGATCCCCTCAACGCAAGGCTCGACGATCGTCGCATTCCTCTTCGCTGGCCACCCTCCTACAAGACAGCAAACCAGGTACACCGCGCTCGCCTGCCGTGCTGCCGCCGAACCAACACACCGGGGCCTGGCTAGGAGCTCTCCCAGTGGAAAAGCTCGGCCTCCTTCTCCCTGACCGAGGCAGTTCGCGGTAGGCGTCCGCCCTGCGCCTAGGCGCACCCGTATGCCTACCGCCACAGGTGCAAGTTGCGGCTCGACCGCGGACAATCTAGGCCACCACCAGCTCTCAAGCTGCAGAGAACCAGGGACGCCTCATCGAACAAGCCGCCATCAACGACATCATCCGCCGCGGCCTCTGCAGCCGCTGGGGTACAGCACTCCTAGAAACCCGGGGTTGGCACTTTGCGACGACGGCCAGAGACCGGAATGGAGTCACCCTCACAACCCTTCAGATTCGGGAGATCCCTGCTATGGGACGCCACATGCACCAACACCTTCGGCGCCACCCACGTCAACGGGACTGCCGCCATCAGCCCCGGAGCCGCAGCCCGTGCCGCCCAGAGCGACGCAAAAAAGCGCGCGCTACACGGCCCTGGCATGGATACCGTTTCGACCCCTCGCAGTGGGAGACAACCGGCGTCGTGGGACCCAGCGATCTCCCAAGCTCCTTGCTGAAACTGGGGACGCCCGCATCACCGCACAGCAGGGAGAAGCGGGGAAACAACTGGATCAGGCAGCGGATCAGGCCTCGCCATTAGTGTGGGAACGCCGCGCCGCCATCACGGTTGTGCCCTTGACGAAAGCCACATCCCCTGTCAAACATTGTTAAACCTAATATCATTATGTCCTCGCCTCTCTGAGCTCTCAATAAAAATCGCTTTCATTCGTATGGTTGTACGCCCCATCAACAGATTGGCTCTACCGGTCGGGGCCAATGTTCTTGCGATCCTAACGCGCGCCACGAGCCGTTAACATCCCCCCGCAACTCCCTTATGGATGGAGGCGGTATTAACTACTACTATACTACCACTACTATACTACTATACTACTCACTACTACTACTACTATACTACTAATACTACTATCTACTAATAAGTAGTATACTACTACTACTACTACTACTACTACCAACTACTACTACTACCACTACTACTACTACTATACTACTACCACTACTACTTACTACTATTACTACTACTTACACTACTACTACAACACCATACTACTAATACTACTACTACTACTATAATACTAATACTAATACTACTAACACTATACTACTACTACTACTACACTACTACTACTACACCACTACTACTACTACTTACTACTACTACTACCACTACACTACTATACTACTACTACTACTACTACTACTACTACTACCACTAACTATACTACTACTACTACCACTACTATACTACCACTACTACACTAATACTACTACATAATAATACTACTATACTACATACTACTATCACCACCAACCGTACTACCAATACTACTACTACCACTACTACTACCACCACCCTTACTACGACTACTACTACTACTATACCCACTACTACTACTACCACTACTATATACTACTACTAATACTACTATATACCCACTACTACTACTATACTATACTCTACTTATCACCACCACCGCTATACAGTGACACTACTACTACATACCACTTACTATACTACCAACCACTACTACTACTACTACACTACTACTACCACTAATACTAATACCATACTACTACTCAACCACATACTACTATACTACTACTACTACTACTACTACCACTATTACTACTACTACTACTACTACCCTATCACCACCAAACCGCTACTACCACTACTACTACTACCACTACTATACTACCACCACTACTCACTATACCATAACTACTACTACCACTCCTACTACTACCACTACTACTACTACCATACTACTACTACCACACTACTACTACTCTAATACTACTTACTATCACCACCAACCGCGGCTTCAGTAGCAGTAAGGGAAGAAGAAAATAAGTATGAGAAAGAAATAAAGAGAGAAAGGCAGGAAAAAGAGCGAGGAAGGGGGTGTCGCCCCCCCATGGGAATAGCAACATCCCAGGGGAAGGAGGAAGAATGCCCAGCTGGTCTAGACTTGAGGATGCGGGGAGGGGAAGGTGGGGTGGGGGAGGCAGGAGAATAGGACCGTTTGATTTATTGGAAAATACGAAAGTTAATGGAAAGGAAATGACCCGAGCCCCGCGTGTATATGAAATAATTTTGTATGACTACTTGTACAGCGGCCTTGAGCTGCCTTGGCTCAGTATACTTTTATCAACCTGGTACAAATAAGAACGACTGAATTAAACTCTTTTGTTACATTTCATCAGATACTCGTAAGAGAGAGAGAGAGAGAGAGAGAGAGAGAGAGGGGAAAATGTGCAGGGTGCGTAGCTACGGCACGTGCCCCCCCCACTGGCCATGGCTGCCGTATTCTGTAAAATTCTCATTACCCACCACTGACCTGATCTTTGAATATGTCCTTAGACCCTTTATGTGACATCAGAATGCCCCTGAGCTCCGCTTGCCTAGAGTCCCGCCCCCCTAAACTCAGCTGTTTAGAGTAGGAAAACTTTAGCGTCAGTGCTTCACTGTTTCCAAAAGTGGGAGGGGAGGGAGGGGGGAGGGATGAGTCCCAGCCAGCCTGGCGGGCCTACTGGTGAAGGTATATAAGCGCGGCGGCCGCCTTCAGGAAACACTCGCAGCCACAACTCTGCACACCTCACAAGTTTGCGTCTCTTTGCTACCCCTTTGGGCCAACAACATGGTAAATTGGTGACATTTATTTGTAGTTTAGATTAATCAATCCTCCAAAGTCAAATATCAGGTTTTCTTCTGGGTTATAACAAAAGCTATTTGTGTGTTTTGGTGTGTGTGTGATACTTTTTTTATAGCCTCAGGGACCTCTGCCTTACCCTGCAGCAGTTTTAGCGTGGTGAGTTTTTGCGTGGTGGTGATGGTGGTGGCGGCGCAGGCCCTGCCGCAGAAAGGCTGCAGGTATTGGTGCCCTAAACCCCCTCATTAAAGATCGCGACGCCGTCATTGCTGTGACACGGGAACTGGCGTGGGAAAATACGAGGGTTAGTTTTACTTTATTTTTTGTTGTTCATGATTTTACCATATTCTATACTTAAGCTAATAAAAATACACAGGCTAGCTCCTTCCAGGTTGAAAGTATCAATTTTTTCCTAATATTTTCTTTGCATTTTTCAGTACAGAGGGAAAAATTTGTCCTGTGCGTGATGCGTGTCCTAAAAACTTTAAATTGGCTTCAGACGCGGGACCGAGCCCCAAGGTACGCCAGACTAGAGTAGCTACCTTTAGATAAGAGACCCTACGCCAGATTAGAGTCCCTTTTTAAGAGAGTACTACTTCTTTTATGTTTATCAAGAGACATTAATGGGGCGAGTGTGTCTCCCTGTCGGCCGAGATTAGAGTTAAGATGTTAATCCTGAACCCAGCTATGAAAATATTCAGTTGAATGTATTTCACCAAAAGTATATTAATAAAATAAATACAGATACACAGGCAATGAGAAAGAGAGATAGAAAAAAAGGGATACATAGATTGGAAAAAACATGTATATAGAATACATAAGTACAGTACCTACATAGAAACATTGATAGATCTACTCAAGTCTTCTGTCTGTAATACCAGAATATGAGTCTTAGATTTAAGGAGCGTTTTACATTGAGTCTCATCAAATAGCCTAACGCTTTGTTTCTTTGGTTGCAGGTGTGCGCCCATGACGGCCCGTGTCCCAAAAAACAAGAAGTGTTGTTTTGACGCCTGCCTCGAACACCACGCTTGTAAGATTGAAAAAGAAACTGATCTCCATGTGTCCCTGAGCCCTGGATGTTTTCCTTCTCTTCCCGTCTTGAAGACTGCGCCCCCTGTGTGTGTGTGTGATGTATGACTGTTAATTGTTGTCTCGCTTATTATGGTGTGTATGTACAGAGAGGAGAGAGAGGGAGGGGAGGGGGGCGGCCAAACTTTCTTAATAAATAAACTTTCATAAACTGTTTGCTTTTTTATTCACCAATTTCTGTGTCTAGGATTCATCGACCCAAAGCATATTTATCCCCCAGTGTTTGGTTACTCTCAACTCCAACCCCTCTGCCATACACTTCCTGCTACTAAAATCTTTATATTACATGGTGCGGTGGAGGGGCAGTGAAAACAACTAAAATTCATTTGAGAGGCTCGAGTGGAAAGGGCATGGGTGGAGGTGTAGGCTCGTGGGGACTGGTGGATTCTGACTAGGGGGGAGGGGGGGGGGCATCCGGGACCATGGTTTTCCCAAGAAAAAGAAAAGTTGTGTAGTTTGGCTCCCCCCAACCAAAAAAAAAAAATTTAAATAATATTGCTTGTACTGCTTTTTTCCATACACTGGCGGATTTAGGAAAGGGGGCCACCGGGGCAGAGCTGGGCACTAAATACATTGAATGTATTTAAATACAAATACTAAATACATGGGAGAAATGTTTAAATACTAAATACATTTTACGAATGTATTTAAAATATTAAATACAAAATACATGGGAGAAATGTATTTAAATACTAAATACTAAATATATTTTACGAATGTTTTTGAATACTAAATACTATTACATCAATTTTATTTAAATACATTTGTAAATATATTTTTAATTCACACAATTTTAAACAGGTCTGAAATAAATTAATTTCCTTTTATTTTTTGGGTTCCTTAGAAATTTCCTTCTCAAGCATAAATTTCCTTTAATCAGGACATTTCCTTTGCCAGTGGTTCACTAACATCAGGGTTGCCAGATAGTTGGGCGGGTTTATGACTAAATTAAATGATAAAAAGGTTTAAAATTTTTATATTAAATTTAATTAAATACAATGTATTTACATACTCATAAAAGTATTTAAATAATGGATTTAAATACATGACAACCAAGAAATTTATAAATACATTTCTAAATACACAAATGTTTTTAAATACTGCTCAGCTCTGCCCCGGGGGGCCATGGTCACAAATAAGGAAAAATCATGCAGTTTGCTCCCACAAAAGGGAATACTCTTTAGTTTGCTCCCACATAAGGAATACTTTTGTAGTTTGCTCCACATAAGGAATATCTTGTAGTTTGCTCCCACATAAGGAATACTCTTTGTAGTTTGCTCCCACATAAGGAATACTCTTGTAGTTTGCCCCCACATAAGAATACTCTTGTAGTTTGCTCCCACATAAGGAATACTCTTGTATTTTCCCCCCCACATAAGGAAATACTCTTGTAGTTTGCCCCATATAAGGAATACTCTTGTATTTTGCCCCCACATAAGGATTAGTGTTCGCTGATAAGAACATAATAGAATAAGGAAGCTAGAAGAGGCCGTGGGGACCACACGTGGTAGTTCTGTTACTTAACACTACCTACATCCACCTTTCATCCATATCTATGAATTTATCTAGCCTCTTTTTAAAGCTCCTAATTGACTCCGCACTAAACTACCTGGAGCTTTATCTTGGGGTTTGAACTATACTAGGTAATACATTAAGTATAGGTACATTTTGAGTAGACTAGACTAATTATGGTAAATAGCCCCCAAAAAAATTCTGCCATTTAAATTGGTCCCCCAAAAACTTTTCCCCCCACACACACACTCACAACACTCACAAACACCGCGCGAGGGGTCAGGTTGATAGCGTGCTGGCCTGCCATTTTTTGGTAGCCGGTTCGAATCCTCACTGTTCCTGGGATTTTTCACTGACAAATTCGGGGCGGTTACTGTTCCCTTGAAAAAAGGGAATGGGGGTGTAGTCCAGCATACCCATATATCGGTAAAATTTAGTTCCAAGCTCGCACCGGGAGGGTAAACCTACGATCGCGAGTCCGACTCGCGTGGACAAGACCATGGGTGAATAACACACACAACACAGTGTCCACCACACACACACACACACACACACACCACACACACACAACACACACACACACTGGATATTCTAGGAATATACGAACGATTTAAATAAGACTGAAACGTTTCAAGCCAAAGGGGAGGAATCGATGCTAAGTGAGAATGATAGAAATAATGTCGATAATAATCGGCATTATATGATTATATAATACTAGAGAAAATAGCAATAATAATAATGGTAGCCTGATAATAATAATAATAATAATAAAATAATAATAATAATAATAATGACGCTTATGATAATACATAAGATATCAATAATGATAATGATGTTAATGATAATAAAAGCAATGATGATAATGACAACAATGATAATGATATGATGATTTCGTCATTTTACGATTTCCACCATTGCCAAGATCAAAGGAATGTAGAGCTTCTCCCTCGGCCCAAACAGGCAGGTGATTTAAATCTATTTTATAAAATCTTTTTTTTTTAAGTTTGGGCAATTTTTGAATTGCGTGAGCAGGAGAGAGAGAGTAGAGAAAAAGAGAGAGAGGAGGGGNACTACTACATACTGACTACACTACTACTACTACATTACACTACTACTACACTACTACTACTACTACATACTAATACCCCACTACTTATACCCTACTACTACTACTACTACTACTATACTACTACTACTACACTACTACACCACGCTACTACCACTACTACTACTACCACTACTACTACTACCACCACTACTACTACTACTACTACTACTACTACCACTACTACTACTACCACTACTACTACTACTACTACTACTACTACTACTACTACCACTACTACTACTACTACTACTACTACTACTATCACCACCAACCGCTACTACCACTACTACTACTACCACTACTACTACTACCACCACTACTACTACTACTACTACTACTACTACCACTACTACTACTACCACTACTACTACTACCACTACTACTACTACTACTACTACTACTACTACTACCACTACTACTACTACTACTACTACTACTACTATCACCACCAACCGCTACTACCACTACTACTACTACCACTACTACTACTACCACCACTACTACTACTACCACTACTACTACTACCACTACTACTACTACCACTACTACTACTACCACTACTACTACTACCACCACTACTACTACTACTACTACTACTACTATCACCACCAACCGCGGCTTCAGTAGCAGTAAGGGAAGAAGAAAATAAGTATGAGAAAGAAATAAAGAGAGAAAGGCAGGAAAAAGAGCGAGGAAGGGGGTGTCGCCCCCATGGGAATAGCAACATCCCAGGGGAAGGAGGAAGAATGCCCAGCTGGTCTAGACTTGAGGATGCGGGGATGGGAAGGTGGGGTGGGGGAGGCAGGAGAATAGGACCGATGATTTATTGGAAAATACGAAAGTTAATGGAAGGAAATGACCCGAGCCCCGCGTGTATATGAAATAATTTGTATGACTACTTGTACAGCGGCCTTGAGCTGCCTTGGCTCAGTATACTTTTATCAACCTGGTACAAATAAGAACGACTGAATTAAACTCTTTTGTTACATTTCATCAGATACTCGTATAAGAGAGAGAGAGAGAGAGAGAGAGAGAGAGAGAGGATGTGCAGGGTGCGTAGCTACGGCACGTGACCCCCCACTGGCCATGGCTGCCGTATTCTGTATAATTCTCTATTACCCACCACTGACCTGATCTTTGAATATGTCCTTAGACCCTTTTATGTGACATCAGAATGCCCCTGAGCTCCGCTTGCCTAGAGTCCCGCCCCCCTAAACTCAGCTGTTTAGAGTAGGAAAACTTTAGCGTCAGTGCTTCACTGTTTTCCAAAAGTGGGAGGGGAGGGAGGGGGGAGGGATGAGTCCCAGCCAGCCTGGCGGGCCTACTGGTGAAGGTATATAAGCGCGGCGGCCGCCTTCAGGAAACACTCGCAGCCACAACTCTGCACACCTCACAAGTTTGCGTCTCTTTGCTACTCCTTGGCCAACAACATGGTAAATTGGTGACATTTATTTGTAGTTTAGATTAATCAATCCTCCAAAGTCAAATATCAGGTTTTCTTCTGGGTTATAACAAAAGCTATTTGTGTGTGTGTGTGTGTGTGATACTTTTTTTTATAGCCTCATGACCTCTGCCTTACCCTGCAGCAGCTTAGCGTGGTGAGTGTTTGCGTGGTGGTGATGGTGGTGGCGGCGCAGGCCCTGCCGCAGCAAGGCTGCAGGTATTGGTGCCCTAACCCCCTCATTAAAGATCGCGACGCCGTCTATTGCTGTGACACTGGAACTGGCGTGGGAAAATACGAGGGTTAGTTTTACTTTATTTTTTGTGTTTCATGATTTTACCATATTCTATACTTAAGCTAATAAAAATACACAGGCTAGCTCCTTCCAGGTTGAAAGTATCAATTGTTCCTAATATTTTCTTTGCATTTTTCAGTACACGATGGAAAATGTCCTGTGCGTGATGCGTGTCCTAAAAAACGTAAATTGGCTTCAGACGCGGGACCGAGCCCCAAGGTACGCCAGACTAGAGTAGCCTACCTTTAGATAAGAGACCCTACGCCAGATTAGAGTACCTTTAGAGAGTACTACTTCTTTTATGTTTATCAAGAGACATTAATGTGCGAGTGTGTCTCCCTGTCGGCCGAGATTAGAGTTAAGATGTTAATCCTGAACCCAGCTATGCAAATATTCAGTTGAATGTATTTCACCAAAAGTATATTAATAACAATCAATACAGATACACAGGCAATGAGAAAGAGAGATAGAAAGAAGGATACATAGATTGGATAAACATGTATATAGAATACATAAGTACAGTACCTACATAGAAACATTGATAGATCTACTCAAGTCTTCTGTCTGCTAATACCAGAATATGAGTCTTAGATTTAAGGAGCGTTTACATTGAGTCTCATCAAATAGCCTAACGCTTTGTTTCTTTGGTTGCAGGTGTGCGCCCATGACGGCCAGTGTCCCAAAAACAAGAAGTGTTGTTTTGACGCCTGCCTCGAACACCACGCTTGTAAGATTGAATAGACACTGATCTCCATGTGTCCCTGAGCCCTGGATGTCTCCTTCTCTTCCCGTCTTGAAGACTGCGCCACTGTGTGTGTGTGTGATGTATGACTGTTAATTTGTTGTCTCGCTTATTATGGTGTGTATGTACAGAGAGAGAGAGAGGGAGGGGGAGGGGGGGCGGCAAACTTTCTTAATAAAGTAAACTTTCATAAACTGTTTGCTTTCTTATTCACCAATTTCTGTGTCTAGGATTCATCAGACCCAAAGCATATTTATCCCCAGTGTTTGGTTACTCTCAACTCCAACCCCTCTGCCATACACTTCCTGCTACTACACTCTTTATATTACATGGTGCGGTGGAGGGGCAGTGAAAACAGACTAAAATTCATTTTGAGAGGCTCGAGTGGAAGGTCATGGGTGGAGGTGTAGGCTCGTGGGCACTGGTGGATTCTGACTAGGGGGGAGGGGGGGGGGCATCCGGGACCATGGTTATCCCAAGAAAAAGAAAAGTTGTGTAGTTTGGCTCCCCCCACACAAAAAAAAATTGAAATATATTGCTTGTACTGCTTGTTTCCATACACTGGCGGATTTAGGAGGGGCCACCGGGGCAGAGCTGGGCACTAAATACATTGAATGTATTTAAATACTAAATACTAAATACATGGGAGAAATGTTTTAAATACTAAATACATTTTACGAATGTATTTAAATATTAAATACTAAATACATGGGAGAAATGTATTTAAATACTAAATACTAAATATATTTTACGAATGTATTTGAATACTAAATACTATATACATCAATTTTATTTAAATACATTTGTAAATATATTTTTAATTCACACACATTTTAACAGGTCTGAAATAAATTAATTTCCTTATATTTTGGGTTTCCTTAGAAATTTCCTTCTCAAGCATAAATTTCCTTGTAATCAGGACATTTCCTTGCCAGTGGTTCACTAACATCAGGGTTGCCAGATAGTTGGGCGGGTTTATGACTAAATTAACTGATAAAAAGGTATTAAAATTTTTATATTAAATTTAATTAAATACAATGTATTTACATACTCATAAAAGTATTTAAATAATGGATTTAAATACATGACAACCAATGTATTTATAAATACATTTCTAAATACACAAATGTATTTAAATACTGCTCAGCTCTGCACCGGGGCCATGGTCACAAATAAGGAAAAATCATGCAGTTTGCTCCCACATAAGGAATACTCTTGTAGTTTGCTCCCACATAAGGAATACTCTTGTAGTTTGCTCCCACATAAGGAATACTCTTGTAGTTTGCTCCCACATAAGGAATACTCTTGTAGTTTGCTCCCACATAAGGAATACTCTTGTAGTTTGCCCCCACATAAGGAATACTCTTGTAGTTTGCTCCCACATAAGGAATACTCTTGTAGTTTGCCCCCACATAAGGAATACTCTTGTAGTTTGCCCCCATATAAGGAATACTCTTGTAGTTTGCCCCCACATAAGGATTAGTGTTCGCTGATAAGAACATAATAGAATAAGGAAGCTAGAAGAGGCCGTGAGACCTACACGTGGTAGTTCCTGTTACTTAACACTACCTACATCCACCTTTCATCCATATCTATGAATTTATCTAGCCTCTTTTTAAAGCTCCCTAATGACTCCGCACTAACTACCTGGAGCTTTATCTTGGAGTTTGAACTATACTAGGTAATACATTACAGTATAGGTACATTAGAGTAGACTAGACTAATTATGGTAACATAGCCCCCAAAAAAATTCTGCCATTAACTTTGGTCCCCCAAAAACTTTCCCCACACACACACACTCACAACACTCACAAACACCGCGCGAGGGTCAGGTTGATAGCGTGCTGGCCTGCCATTCTTTGGTAGCCGGTTCGAATCCTCACTGTTCCTGGGATTTTTCACTGACAAATTCGGGCGGTTACTGTTCCCCTTGAACAAGGGAATGGGGGTGTAGTCCCAGCATTACCCATATATCGGTAATAATGAGTTCCAAGCTCGCACCGGGAGGGTAAACCTAGCGATCGCGAGTCCGACTCGCGTGGACAAGACCATGGGTGAATAACACACACACACACAGTGTCACACACACACACACACACACACACACACACACACACACACACACACACACACACACTGGATATTCATAGGAATATACGAACGATTTAAATAAGACTGAAACGTTTCATAGCCAAAGGCAGGAATCGATGCTAAGTGAGTAATGATAGAAATAATGTCGATAATAATCGGCATTATATGATTATATAATACTAGAGAAAATAGCAATAATAATAATGGTAGCCTGATAATAATAATAATAAGAATAATAATAAATAATAATAATAATGACGCTTTATGATAATAATAATGATTCAATAATGATAAGGATGTTAATGATAATAAAGCAATGAGATAAGGGCAACTGATAAGGGATAGATGATTCGTCTTTTTCGTTTTTCCACCATTGCCAAGATCAAAGGAAATGTAGAGCTTCCCCCTCGGCAAGCATGGCAGGTGAATTTAATCTATTTTTAAAAATCTTTTTTTTAAATGTTTGGAGCAATTGTGAATGCTGTGAGAGGAGAGAGAGAGAGAGGGGAGGAAAAAGAGAGAGAGAGAGAGAGGAGGAGAGAGAGGAGAAGAGAAGAGAGAGAGAGGAGAGAAGAAGACAGACAGACAGGACAGACAGACAGACAGACGAAAAGATTTATTACACTTTTTTAAACAACTGTTTATGTGTTACAGCATTACCAAAAGAGCGGTACTATGAGTCCAAAACTCTTTCGGGAAAGCAAAAAGCTGGTATGCGAGTCCTGCTCCCCCTTTGAAAAAGGGACGATGGGGGAAGGGGACTAAGTGAGGATTTTTCTAAGTAAAAGCTCCTCTCTCTCCTCTCTCGTGGCCTTTTCCTCTCTCTCCCTCTCTCTCTCTCTCCTCCTCTATAGCTATTAACTGGTACTGTTCAGAAGACAAATCGAAATGAAATGGAATGAAATGAAATGAAGAAATGTAATTAAATTAAAATATTTAATATGGTATGAGAGGAGGAGGGGGAGAGAGAGAGGGGATAGGAGAGAGAGAGAGAGGGATGAGAGGGGAAAAAGAGAGGGGGAGATGAGAAAGGAGAAAAAGGTAAAAAGGGATTATTAATATGGAAAGGTAAGGAAGGAGGAAGGGAGGAGAGAAGGAGGGAGGAAGGAAGGAAGGAGGGGGAGTGGAGGTAACACGCTCTCCTCCCCTCCTTTTCCTCTCCTCTCCTACATACGTTTTGAATTTAATAAAACTACTATACTACTATCAGGAGAGAGAGAGAGAGAGAGAGGAAAGAGAGAGGGAGGAGGAGAGAGAGAGAGATATTAATATGTGAAAGGTAGGAAGGAGGAATGGGAAGAAGGAGGGAGGAAGGAAGGGAAGGAGGGGGGGGGGAAAGGTAACACGGGCTCTCCTCCTACATCGATTATTGTAATATAATAAATACTATATTACTACTATCTTTGGAAGAGAGAGAGAGAGAGGGAGAAGGAGAGGATGGGAGAGAGGAGAGAGAGGAGAGAGAAGGAGGGGGAGGAGAGAGAGAGAGGAGAGCGAGAGAGAGAAGAGAGGCGAGAACGGGGAGCGAGAGAGTGGCCAGTTAACACAAACACAATCAGTCATCGTAACTTCTAATGTTTACGGTAGCCGGCCCAGCCTGACATGCGGATCTCGTGCGCCTGGCAGCGGAAAGGCTGGGCTGATGATTGCACTGAAAGCCCCAGCCTTTATAATGTATGCCATTATTTCAATAGTTCCAGACAATGACATGTGTTTCTTTCAGGAGTTGGGGTCAATATAGTCCCTAGTTACATCTCTTGGCATGTCTGTAAGAACTGGGCTGTTTTAACATTGTAACAGGCCTCACTATTTGGGATTTGTTAAAAGTCCTTATATTTTTTTAGTTTTCACACAACGATGAAATTCGTTTATTAATATTAAAGTATGCATATTATGATATACATTGGATACTAAAAACTTCATTGAAGTACAGCATCAGCTGATAAACAAAACAATAAAATGCCTAACTGATTACTTTAAAGCCCCCTTCTCCCCATTTCTGAGAGAAAGACACCTTTTGGCCACCTGGCGAGCAGTGAGGTGAACTGCAAATAGTGATAAGTCGAATTGTCGAACGCAGTTGACCGCGTCAAAATTAGTGACCTGACCTAGCATTAGAACCACACCCTTCCTCCTCCTCCTTCTCCTCTTCCCTCTCCTGAATATATGTGGGCGTGTGTGTGTGTGTGTGTTGTGCGTGTGTGCGCGCGCGCTATCGTGGAGAGGGGTGCCCAAGGGATTCCCTGATGGAGGAGTCTCACCTGTGACCTGACATGGTTTTTTTTGTCTTCCTTCAACTCAAAAATTGAATTGAAATATTTAATATATTTTATTATAACGGGACCGTGAATGTTTTGATGACTTGTTGAAAGAAGTACACATTATTTCCCTTGTTACTCATTAATGTAGGTGAGAGAGAGAGAGAGAGAGGAAGAGAGAGAGAAGGGGGGAGAGAGAGAGAGAGAGAGAGAGGAGAGAGAGAGGATTAGCAGCAGTCTCCCCTCCCACCCCCTCCTTACTTATCTCGAAAAAAGGTCTACCACACCGCCCACCATCCTACCAGCCAATCTCAGGTGTTTAGGGGGATGAGGAAGGCGGGCTTTTTCCGCCTTCCAACAGCGGATAGGACTTTTTTTTAGGCTACCAAGGCTAAAGGCTATACTACCATCCCCCACCAAACCCCGGCTTCAGTAGCAGTAAGGGAAGAAGAAAATAAGGATTTAAAAAAGAAATAAAGAAGAAAGGCAGGAAAAAGAGCGAGGAAGGGGGGTGTCGCCCCCATGGAATAGCAACATCCCAGGGGGAAAGGGGGAAAGAATGCCCAGCTGGTCTAGACTTGAGGAGCGGGTGGGAAGTGGGTGGGGGAGGCAGAGAATAGGACCCAGATTTATTGGAAAATACGAAAGTTA
>JACEEZ010020235.1:114135-139135 GCA_016584305.1 Chionoecetes opilio
CCCCTCCAGATTTCCCACCTGAAGATCCCCGGATATCCCCACCTGAAGATCCGTCACCCCAGGATATCCCACCTGAAGATCCGTCACCCTGCCAAACTCTGGGGTGACGGATCTTCAGGTGATCCGTATTTTGTCCAATTCATCCAGTTATTAGAAGTATCACACTTAACTTCACGTTTTAAAAGTCAGTTTTGTTGAAGCCACCGAATAACTTTAGTGGAATCATCACACAGCAGAGTTTTGCTATAGTTTGGGAGGCATTGCGTGCCATGGTCCACTGACTCCTTATATGACTATTTCTTTTTTAGCCCACTTGCTTTAATATAATCCTCCTACCTGACTGGAGGGTCCTGACTCCTCTCTTTTACCCATTTGACCTGACCTCACTTGTAAGGTAATGTCAGGTCAGGTCTTGACCCCACCTGAAAAACCGTCACCCCAGGTGTTGCCACCTAAAAAACCGTCACCCCAGAATATCCCACCTGAAGATCCGTCACCCCAGGATATCCCACCTGAAGATCCGTCACCCCAGGATATCCCACCTGAAGATCCGTCACCCCAGGATATCCCACCTGAAGATCCGTCACCCCAGGATATCCCACCTGAAGATCCGTCACCCCAGGATATCCCACCTGAAGATCCGTCACCCCAGGATATCCCACCTGAAGAACCATCACCCCAGGATATCCCACCTGAAGAACCGTCATCCCAGGATATCCCACCTGAAGAACCGTCACCCTGCCAAACTCTGGGGTGACGGATCTTCAGGTGATCCCTACTTTAGTATGCGGTCTACCGTCCTGTTTCCAATTTAGTATGCGGTCTACCGGCTGCTTATACTTTAGTATGAGGTCTACGGCGCTACTACGCTATACTATGGGTTTAATGGAGAATAACAATTTATTTATTTATTAATCAATTTATTAATGAACAATAACATCAGCATCAACATCAGAACATAACAAGAGACATCACTCAAACTCAGCTTGCTGTTTAATTTGTTGTTCATATCCGTATAATGGAGGAATGCATTCCCTTGACGAACAGAACGTGTCGTTTGGCACCCTTTACGTGGACAGCGAAGTACAGGCCTGAATTCTCCACACCTCTCACGCTTTCGTTTTTCCTGCATGATACTACCACATCGATGACACGGATCTGCTTGCAGTGGTGCATCCAGAAGATTATTACCACGAAGAAATGCAACTGCAGTTTCTTCTGTCTGTAGAACACGTCGGTAAAAATCTTTCAGCTTCATTGTGGAGTGAAAGACACGCAGGTGGAAGTTTGGGACTAAACTGAGGAGAGTCATCTTTGTTCACCTTGTATAGGACAGTTGTGTTAACCTGACCTGTGTTAGCTACCTGACCAATGACCTGTGGACCATAAATTTATTCCTTCAGATGCAGGTGTAGGGGATCAATTATGATAACCTGACGTGTTAGCTACCTGACCAATGACCTGTGGACCATAAATTAATGCCTTCAGATGTAGGTGTAGGGGATCAATTACACGGGTCGACACCAAAAATGGTTCTGAGTTCATTGTGTATGGGTTGGAAAGCATTTTCGCTGCTGATTTCAAAAATGGCATTGCTTTTTCTCTAGCACGTATAGTTTTTGAAATATCGGCATTTTTAATTTTAATAGCTATTATAATTATATACGTATATATAATTACATAATTAATCGAAACAATCCCCCTACGTTAATATATATTACTCGTAATTACATTATGGTGGTGCCTGCGGCTTTATTAGGACCTAATGTACATATCTGGCAAAAAATATACTTAAATTATGTTCCAAATATATCCAAAAATGTGCCACATCTTGGAAATATCCGAAAATATGCCAAATCACAGTAAATTTTGACTTTATATATACACCTTTTTCACTGTCAACAAGAGGTTTGTACATACAGTTGAACCTGCCAGGTGAGTCTTTCGGTCGTGCTGGCCATTCCTTTTGTTTGTAATGTTTGCTGTCCGCTCTAGAGTCCCACAAACAAAGAAAACACATGTGCTTAGTGTAACCTAACTGGAGTCCTAGAAGCAAGGATATTACCTTCAGGTCCCCACACAGATTCCACTGATGTTCTTCATATTTAACAGCAGATAACAAAGTCTTCATAGTTTCATAAGTTTCACTCATTTCATGGCCATGCGCAATTGGAACACTCGGAAGCTTATTTCCTTTATGCAGAAGAACGGCCTTTAGCGGTTGTTTTTTCCTGATCTATGACAGCCGCCACTCACTCTTATCATAAGTGTGAGACTCACAAAGTTGTTCCATGAGTGTGTCAACATCAAAGCAGTAACAGAGCTTTGTTCCATCTTGAAGAAGCTTGAAAGTTTTTTATGTCTACGACGAAACGTGGTGATGAGAACTCCTTCTTGTAGCAAATTCCATCCCTTGAGACGAGATCCAAGGACTTCACTTTTCTCCTTGGGTAGATCTAGGTCCCTAGCAAGGTCATGTAGCATTTCCTGACTGATGAATTTGGGCTCTCTGTTGTCTGCCATTTCTTGAAAGTCTGTGTCCATGGGATTATCCTCCTCGTTCGAATCTGATTCACTTATAGCACTTACAATTGGAACATTTGGAACTGGGAGATCAGGACCATGTGACACAGGCCTGATGGCAGAAGGTACGTCAGGATACCTGATTTTAGCTCGCGTTTTTATTGAATATCCTTTGATGTTAGTGAGGCAGAAGTACCAGTCAGTACTGTGATCCTTTTGTTCACGCCAAACCATTGGGATGCCGAATGCCATGCCTGATGGCCGTTTGCCACGCATCCATTCATTCAAGTGGTTCACACAGGGGTTGCAGGCTACGTGAGTGGCCCACTTCTTATCTTGATCACCTATACAGCACTTGAAGTAATGCAGATAAGCTGCTTTAACATTCTTTGTAAGAGGTTTCTTCAGACTGTCAGGGGTAAAAATTCCACATATGTAACAAAAACTGTCCGATGCATTCACACAGTTACGGCGCTCCATCACAGCCCGGTACAAGGTACTATATACGGTAAACCAACTAAAATTAGGACTCCACTAAATCAAATACATCATATCTGCAAAGAAAAATAAAATGTTTAAACATATGTCAATAGCTGTACGATCAGTAGGAAAAAACGTACTACACAGCCTGCTAACCCCTCGCCAATACGCAGCGCGCACACCCTCCCCTGCTCACTGCACAAACCACACTGACTCAAAAACACTGCACTGCCCTAAATGGGCTTAAGAAAATAAAAGATTAAGAGTTTAAAATTAAAACATTGGTGAAACCTATTTCTGCTGATTTTACCCATATTTTTTCATGAATTGCATCTGGTTCTCAAAAACTGGACGTGATAGAGTTAATTGAACATCAGATTCGAGTTCAGCAGGGTCGGTTTACCTATAATCAGCTTCATTTAGTCCAGAACCATATCTTCGATTTTTTTTTGTCGACCAGTGTTATGATAACCTGACCTGTGTTAGCTACCTGACCTTTGATCGACATGTGCTACAGTAACTAATCCCTTCAGATGCAGGGGTAGGGGACCTGTGGACCAGTGTAGGGGTAGATCAAACCCCACACCACTGTAGACTGCAGTACTGCGGTAGACCGCATACTAAAGTAGCACCTATTAATCAATCCTCCAAAGTAAAATATCAGGTTTTCTTCTGGGTTATAACAAAAGCTATTTGTGTGTGTGTGTGTGTGTGAAACAGTAAAATATACTTTTTTTATAGCCTCATTACCTCTCCCTTACCCTGCAGCAGCTTAGCGTGGTGAGTGTTTGCGTGGTGGTGATGGTGGTGGCGGCGCAGGCCCTGCCGCAGGGCAGCTATTCAAAGATCTGGGGCTACATTCAGAGAGGCTTACTTCCGGTCTGCACGACCCTAGCGACTTCCAACAGCTGTTTCTGGGCGACTTTTTGGCATTCTGCAGGCACATTGATGACGTAGTTAAAGACGTTGAGCTGTCAAAATCATACCACTGCCTCTAGGCAGTTGTAGAGCACGCCAATATACATAAAAATACTCATAAATTGAGTATATATGATTTTTCTGACTCAGAACTGAACAGGGCAAGTATACAAATGAAATTAGGCCATATTACAATGCCATCCGCTCGTGATGAGTTTGTTATGGGGGTGATGGGTCGAGTGGCGAATGGTGGCATCTCACCATGACTCACCACACCATACACCACCACGCACAGCTCCGCGAAACAGACAAGGTACATATAATATAATTATATTCCTTCTCCTTCTCCTTCTCCTCCTAGCCTTTTCTTGTAGCAGTGGTGGTAGTTTGTGGTAGTGGCAGCAGTGATAGTGGTAGTGGTGGCAGCAGTAATAAATATAAACCGTGTAACACGCATTTTCAGCGTGTTATTGGAGTGGTCTTCGTACCAAGACGATGCTTGGACGACAAAAACACGGCTTTATTTTATTACTGCTGCTTCTGCTGCTGCTATTGCTGCTGCTGCTACTGCAACTGCTGCCGGCTGCTGTGGGAAGGGGTTGGGAGGAGGAAGAGGGGGAGGAGAAGGAGAGGGAGAAGCTAGGAGGTGGAGGAGGAGGAAGAAGAAGTACCTTTTCTTATAGCAGTTGGTGGTGGTTGTAGTGGTGGCAGCGGTGATGGTAGTGGTGGTGGCAGCAGTAATAAAATATAAGCCGTGTAACAAACATTTCAGCAAGTGTTATTGGAGTGGTCTTCGTACTATATAAGACGATGCTTGGACGACAAAAACACCGCTTATATTTTATTGCTGCTGCTACTGCTACAACTGCTGCCGGCTGCTATAAGAAAGGTTAGGAGGAGGAAGAGGAGGAGGAGAAGCTAGGAGGTGGAGGAGGAGGAGGAGGAAGAAGGGTGGAGCATTTTGGTGTGGATGATGAATTTGTTTATAAACACAGCTGAGAGCGTGGAAGCCTTGTGATTGGCTGAAACTTTTTGAGAAATACTATGTGATTCGCTGGCGAGGCTGTGACGTAATTGTACTCGCTCAGCCAATCAGCTATCGAAGCCCATAGTGACACCGTAGCGCCACTCCCATATCTCGTACCAGAATCCCCGCGACTTCCGGGTTGTACAAATAGAGGAAGTTAGTTAAGCTAAACACCGTGCCCTTTAACTCTTTCTGAATGTCTGCCCAGGTCAGTGGTGGGTAATAGAGAATTATACAGAATTACGGCGCCATGAAATGCCCTGCCCGGGTCAGTGGTGGGAAATTTAAGGAAAAAAACAAAAATTAGGGGCGCCATGATAATAAGAGTTTTGGCTTTTCGAAATTCCAATGAATATTTTAAGGGGCCGGTATTTATTAAAGAAGACAAAATTTTTTTTTCCCATTAAAAAAAAACCCGTAAACATGTTCCCGGGAACTCAAAAAAGGGATAGACTGTAATATAAGGATAAAAAGGGGACGAAATATAAAAGTATTTGCTAAAACCTTGACCCAGCAAAACCCGTGGGGGGGACAAAATCTCCCCCGCGACTACTTCGCGAAATGTCACAGTAAACTTTCGCTCCCATTAAAGATTTTTTTAAATAAATCGCATGAAAAAAAAATGTTCCATTTATGTGGAAATTAGCAAATTTTTACACCGATTTAAAGAAAGGAGTAAAAAGCCTCGCGTAATTATCCCCCAATTAGTCTAACGCCCTTTAAATTGTTAAACATTTGAGGAAAATATTGGGGGAAAAAATGTGCTTTTTCCGATAAAATATTCAATACAAAACCCCCAGATGGATTTCGAAAAAGGGAGATTGCTTAACAAACCTACGGGATTTTTTTAAATTTGTCATTTTTTCCCAAACTGGGACGCTAAAATTCCCTGGGATGTAATATCCTTTGATTTCAAAAACCCTTCGATACAGTTCCACATAAGGGGACTGTTGCCCCAAGCTAAGGGCACAGCATAGGAGAGTTTATGTTAAGGGGTTGGCGATTGGTTTTCCAAAATCGTAAAAAAACGGGTAGTAAAAAATTTTTGGGGGAGGCCTTCTAAAAAATTTTTTGGTTAGGGGTCACTAGGGGGCCCTTTCAGGGCTGGGGCTTGGGCCCCTACTTTTTTTTTCTGATATATATCAACGACGGCTGGGGGGACTTGTATCTAAAATATAAAAAATTTGGGCAGATGACCCCCAAAATTAGGCGGTAAAAAGCATTCTAGAAAAAAACCTGCGAATCTTTACAAAGTGACCCTCGAAAAATTTCATCTTGGGGATTGATAAATACTATTAAAACCAATTCCGAAAAATGTAAAGTAATGCATATAGGCAACGATAACCCAAATAAACTATAAAATTCCCAAAATAAATCTTTAAAACTGAAAAACAGCAGGAAAAGGATCTAGGTGTCATCATCATAATGATCGGGAAAAACCATTCGCATTGCCTAGCCCCAAAAAAAAAAGGAAAATATGATTTGGGCTTTTTAAAAACGTAACTTTAAAAATAAAACCCGAAAGTTTTACCCCCAAAATTATACACCCCCCTTTGGTTTACCCGCCTTGGAATATGCCTTAAATTTTCGGGTTTCGCCCTGTTTCGTAAAAGTCAACCCAAAAATTGGAATCAGGGGCAAAGAAGAGAAACCCCAAACCCAAATTCCATCTCTGCAAATTCATCTTATGAAGAGAGACGGGGGGGAAAAATTAAATATTTTTCCCTTTAAAAGGGGAATCGTAGAATCCGTGGGGATTTTGATAGAAACCTTTAACCAAAAAGGTTTTGATTTTTTATTCAAGGGGCCCAATTCGGCTTTAAAACTCAAGTGACAACAAGAAATAAGGGTTTTAAAAAAACCTAAACGGCCCAACTTGGGCTCACCGTCCCCCTTTATAAATTTTTTTCCAATTTTTTAGAGTCGTTGATCGTTTTGGGGGGGAAACAGTTCCCAAACCCAAATTTGTTGTCGGAGCAACACAAAAACCCTATTTTTAAAAAAACAGATTTTTACGCCCCGCTGTAAATTAAAGGGGTTTGATAGGGGCAAAAAATTTTTTTATCTAGCCCCCCGTTTTTTTCGATTATTTTTTGGGTAGGGGTTTTTAATTTTTTTGGGAGTTTGTAGTTAGTTTTTTTAATATCCTATCATTCTGCACTTTTTAAAATTTCCCATGTTCCTATCCTTTTTTGGGGGGACATGGAAATCTTTTTTCCAAACCCCTGTTTTCTACAAGTATTTTGATAGAAAAGTATTTAGTAGTTCACAGATAAACCCTTCGTTGGGGACCAATAGGTCCCCCGGTTGTTCTGTTACTCCCTATTAACCCTAGGGTAACCCTCCTCCTCCTTTGAAAAGGACCTATGGGTTTTCTGTTGCTTTTTTTGTGTTCCTTTGAAATTTTTATTCCTTTGTTTTCCCCTCCTCCCCTCCCTCCCCCCCTTTCCCCTTCCCCCCTCCTCCCCCCTCCTCCCCCCCTCCCCCCTTTGGGTTTTGAAATAAAACCTTATTTTCAAAAAACCCCTTTTGGGAAAACATTTTCCCAAATAAGCAAATTTTGGGCCCAAAAGCTAAGGGAACATGGTTTGGGGGGCCCAACTTTTGTTAAGGGTTTTCCCGGTTGGCTTTTAAATTCGAAAAAAGGGTAGTAAAAAAAGGGTTTGGAAACATCAAAATTGGGTTTAATGTTAATGGGGGGCCTCGGGGCCCCGGTCTTGGGTCCCCCTCTTTTTTGATATATATAAAACGATCTGGACTGCGGATTTTGTATTAAAATATCGAAATTTGCAGACACCCCAAAATTTTAGGCGGTAAAGCTTTTAAAAACTGAAAAAAAAAACTGCAAAACCCCTCATACAAAGGGGGACCTCGAAAAAACTATGACTGGATTGATAAATGGGCCTATTAAAATTCAATTCCGATAATTTTTTGTAATAATTGTTTTTTAATGGGGGGCAACGATAACCTCAATATATAATTTACCCAATTTCCAAAAAAAAATTTGTTAACTGAATTTACAGAAAGGGAAAAATGGTTTTAAAAGGTTTTCATAAATCAAAATGTTTCTAAAAACCATTCCGCATTGCCTAGCTGCCGGGAAAAAAAAGGCCCGAAAAAAATTAGTTGGGTTTTTATTAAACCCCAATTTTTAACCCAAAAAATCCAAAATTTGGGACACAATTTTTACACTCCTTGGTTAGGCCACCCCTTGGGGAAAATATCCGCCCAAATTTTTGGGCGCCCTGTTTCTTTTAAAAAGGGCCCAAGAAAAATTTGGGAACAGTGCAAAGAAAGAAAACCAAAAAAAATTCCACCCCGCTGGGGAAATTCCCATCTTATGAAAAGAAAACTGCGGAAACTTAAAAAGTTTCCCTTTAAAGGATCAAGAATCCGTGGGGACTTTGATAAAAAAACCTTTAAGATCCTAAAAGGATTTGATTCATTAATAAAGAAAAAACCTTTTCGAGCTTTAAAACTAAGTGCCCAAAAAGGGAAATAAGGGTTTTTTAAAACAAAAAGGGTAAACGTTTGCATCCTGATCTCCGTAAACATTATTTCAATTTTGAAGAGCCCTTTGATCGAGGGAAAAAAATTTACCAGCAAATGTTGTCGAACCAGCCAAAAAATTAACATTTAAAAAACAAAACTTGACGCGCACGGAAAGAAATGGGTTTTAAATAGTGCCCTGCAAAATTCATATTTAGCCCCCGGATCGTTTATTTGTAGTGGTAGGGGTAGTTTATTAGTATTTTTCATACCCTTTTTTCGCACTATTTCCCGTTTTCCCTTTTATTTTTTTCTTTTAAGGACAGGGTACCTTTTTCCAACTGTTTTCTTTACAATGTTGATAGTTAGTAGTATGTAGTTCGAAATTTACCCTCGTCATGGCCCAATAGGTCCCCCTTGTCTGTTTTTTCCAATTTTCCAATCCTTTTTGTTCCTCCCCCCCTCCCCCCCCCCTTTTTCCCCCGCCCCCCCTTTCCTCCTCATTATTTTACCCCTCCCCCTTTCCACCCCCCCCCCCCCTTTTCCCCTTTTTCTTTCCTTTTCCCCCGGCAGCCCCCCTTTTGGCCCAAATTTAAGGGTGTTGTTTTTTTTGTTTTCCCTTTTGGGTTTGTTTTCCTTTGTTTTCCTCCCCCTCCCCCTCCCCCCTTTTCCTTTCCTCCCCCTTTAGCCTCCCCCTTCGCCCCCCTTTCCCCCTCCTCCCCCTCCCTTCCTCCTCCACCCCCCCACCCCCCTCTCCCCCCCCTTCCTACACCCCTCCTCCTCCCCCCCTCCTCCTCCTCCTCCCCCCCTTCCTCCTGCTCCCCCCCTCCTCCTCCCCCTCCCCCCCTCCTCCTCCCCCCTTTCCCCCCTTTCCCCGCTCCCTTTTCCCCCCTTCCCAAATTCCTCCCCCCCCTCCCCCCCTTTCCCTTCTTCCCCCCTCTCCCCTTCTAACTCCTTTACGCCAGCCCCCTCCTCCTCCTCCTCCCCCCCCCCTTCCTCTATTCCGCCTCCTCCTCCTCCCCTTTCCCCCGCTCCCTCGTTTTCCTTTTTTCCTTCTCTGCTCCCTTTTTTCTATAAGGCGAGGATCGCGACGCCCAAGCAACGGTAAGGGGGCCCTTTAACGATCAAAAACCTTCAAAAAATTTTTCCGGGTTCCTTCCCAAAATTGAAGGAAGACGAAACACGCGCGAGTTTGATCGGGGCCCTCAATTCTCCGAGGACCAGCTGGTGGATTTTTTGTGGTGGGGTTTTAAAGGGGAAAAAAAAGGAACGCTTCTTTTTTCCCAGCAGCCAGACTCGCCGACTTTCCACTGCAGCCTGCGATGATTTCCAAACCCAAAAACACTAACGATAACATCTCTATGTCATTCATGGGAAATCAACGCCGTGAAATGTAGCGGGATCCTTTAAAAATCCGGGGCGCTGGCAAGTACAGGAAGTTGATCCGGGGATTCAAAACTAAAAAAAAATCTATCATTATTTCAGGGAAAATCCCAACTGGGAGTTGGCCAAGCTTATACATAAAAGGGTTAGCTTTAAAAAACCGGGTAAGGTCTTTTTGTTCACAGGGGAAAAAGTAGATTCGCAAACTTCTGGGGTAACTTTCTACGAAGAACCCCCCCTCCTAGTTGAGGATTCCCTCCTGTTTGGGGAGGGCGGACTCCACCTCAGCCCCTTTTGGGCATGCACGATTAGGGCGACTGCTTAAAGATAAAAGGTCCTCCTACAGATAAAAAAAACGGCGAGCGGGCGGAGTACCGCATCACTTAACCCCTTTCCCACCCAAAAGTAAAAGCTGGGGCACGGTTTCCCTTTCGCAGATATAATCAAAGTAATGAATCGCGCCTTTTACAGTGGACCCTAGACACCCCCCGCTGGTAAAAAACTCCCCCAAGGGTTTCCAAAATTTCTAAAGAATTAAATTTTCTATACACAAATTTCCCAAAGGGAAAATTTTTTAAATTTAAAATTAGCGAATTATTTGGGTACGTTTTTTGCCGAAACGCCCCGATTTGGGTTTGTATCACTGAGCGTTGATCAAAACAAAGATAACCCTTTATTATCTGAAAAAAACCATTCCCGTCTACAAGACATTTCCCAAATTGTCGTTTCGCATAAAAATAGGTGGTGGTTTTCATTCTTTTCATTACGGAAAAATTTTCAAGTAATCCCAAATCAAAAAAGGGAAAAAAAGATTTTTAGGGCTCCTTTTACCGGGAAAAATTAAGCCTTTAAAAGGTAAAAATGCCAACTTTTTGGGGGCAATATTCGTCCTCAAAAATCAAATGCGGAAGTAGATTGCATCCTGTATGACGAGATAAAGTCCGTTATCAACAATAATAACGACACAATTGTATGTGGAGACTTTTAACCTGCCTCGTATAAACTGGATTAATAATTCTGCTGATACAGAAGGTATGCGATTGCTTGCTATGGTAAACGATATATATTTCAATCAGGTGGTCCGTGAGCCTACAAGGAATAATAGTATCCTAGATTTAGTTTTCACTACCGACATAGATATGATTGATTATTGCGACATAGATGAACAGTGATCATAGGTTAATCAGATGCGGCATAAATTGCAACGTAGACATCACAGAAAATCAGTTATTAGTTTCCAATTATAATGAAGCGGATTTCACATAGATACGCAGGGTACTCAGCGAAGTTGATTGGATTAACCTACTAAATATTAATAACGCCGAAAATATGTGTATGTAATTTATTCGTAAATAAACTGCAATCGGTTGTTGGAAAATATGTTTCCATGGTAAACAAACGTTTGAATAACAAAAACAGACTCTGTTGGATGGCTAATGATATACAACAAATCATCAACAGTAAGCGCCGAACGTATTAAGTTTACAAGCGATCAAATGCGGACTGCGATTCTAGAGATTATAATGACGTAAAGCGTCGTTGCAAAGGATTCATTAAGTCTAAAAAGAGCGATCATGAAGAAAAAATTGCTAATGAATCCAAATTAAACCCGTATATGTTATTTGAATGCGTTCAGAGTAAGAAAAACGTCAAAATATGTATTGGGCTACTGAAAGATAAGAATAACATCTTAGAAAATGATAATAAGAGTATGGCGTCCGTACTCAATGATTACTTTAATGCGGTTTTTATTAAAGAAGACAAAGCTCTATTACCAGAACCAGTAAACATGTTTGCGGGACTCGAAAGTTATAGATTGGTAATAGGAGAGACAACAGTAGACGAAATATCAAAGTATTTGCAGTAACTTGACCCAGCAAATCCATGGGGTTGGACGAAATCTCGCCGAGATTACTTCGCGAATGTCACAGTCAATTTTCGCTCCCATTAAAGATTATTTTCAATAAATCGCTAATGGACACAAATTTTCCTATTATGTGGAAATTAGCTAATGTTACACCGATATTCAAGAAAGGGTGTCAGAGCCTCGCAAGTAATTATCGCCCAATTAGTCTAACGTCTGTGATTGTTAAACTATTTGAGAAAATATTGCGGGATAAAATAGTGTCTTTTCTTGATGAAAATAACTCAATATTATACTCCAAGCATGGATTTCGAAATAAGAGATTTTGTTTAACAAACCTACTCGATTTTTTCAATGTCATTTATTCAAACTGGGACGCTAAAATTCCATCGGATACGATATACCTTTATTTCCAGAAAGTTTTCGATATAGTTTCCCATAAGCGACTTTTGACAAAGCTAAGGGCGCATGGTTTAGGAGAGCAGTTATGTTCATGGATAGGAATTGGCTCTCAAATCGTAAACAATGGGTAGTAATAAATAGCAAGGCATCTGATTGGTTAGATGTTACTAGTGGGGTGCCTCAGGGCTCGGTCTTGGGTCCGATTCTTTTTCTGATATATATCAATGATCTGGACTGCAGATTTGTATCTAAAATATCGAAATTTGCAGATGACACCAAATTAGGCGGTAAAGCATATACTAGATAAAATTGCGAACTCATACAACGTGATCTAGACAAACTATCAGATTGGAGTGATAAATGGCTATACAAATAAATTCCGATATATGTAAAGCAATGCATAGAGGCAATGATAACCTGATATATAACTATCAAATGCAAAATAAATAATTAACTGAAGTACAGCAGGAAAAGGATTTAGGTGTCGTCATTAGTAATGATCTTAAAACCAGTACGCATTGCCTGCCTGCCAGAAAAAAGGGGAATATGATGTTGGGCTTCATCAAACGTAACTTTGAACATAAAACTCCAAAAGTAATGACACGATTATACACGTCTTTGGTTGGCCACACTTAGAATATGCCGTTCAATTCTGGTCGCCTTGTTTCATAAAAGATCAAGCCAAATTGGAATCAGTTCAAAGAAGAGCAAACAAACAAATTCCATCTCTGCAAAAATCATCTTATGAAGAGAGACTGCGGAAACTTTATATGTTTTCTTTAAAGGATCGTATAATCCGTGGGGACTTGATAGAAACCTTTAAGATCGTTAATGGATTTGATATCATTAATCAAGAGAGCCTATTCGAGCTTTCAACTCACGTGACAACAAGAAACAACGGTCTAAAACTGAATGGTCAACGTTGCAGCATAGATCTCCGTAAAAATTATTTCAATGTTAGAGTTGTTGATCGATGGAGCAAATTACCAGCAAATGTTGTCGAAGCCAGCTCAATAACTTCATTTAAAAACAGACTTGACGCGTACCGTAAAGCAAATGGGTTTTGATATTGCCCCGCGAATTCATATTATAGTCCCCCGGATCGATTATTGTTAGTGGTAGTTGTAGTTAGCATATTTCATATCATATTATTCTTCACTACGAAACCTCCATGTTCCTATCTACTTTAGGGACATGGTATCCTTTTCCAACTGTCCTCTTACATGTAGTTGATAGTTAGTATAGTCTATTCACTTAAGCTGGATTCCTGGGCCGGGAGCTGCTCGCTGCCTAGCCGAGTTTGTAAGGACGTCGCTGATTGGCTGATAGACTCGGGCTGGGTGGCGATGGTGGTGGTACTTGCCTTGCCGCAACCCAAAACCCTTGTGTTGCCTCAGAGAAATATTCATATTTCTTGGCTTTACTCATCTTTTACACCAGATAGGTCTATTTTGTTTGCATCAGTGAATCAGGCAGTGATTGTTCAACAACAACACGCCATTCATAACTCAATAGGGTAAAAAATAAAGTCATGACTGACTATCACAAGAGTAGGCGGACTTTTAGGTTTTCAGTGCATTGAAATGTTGTACTCCTACCCGATATTACCAGGCTACCAGATGATATTTATGAAAGCTCAGCCTACCATCGTGTTCATAATACATTGCTGTATATCATGAGCATAAAAAATTACAGTAAGACTACACTAATATTAAGATAATTGAAGGAAAGTAAAAGAGTGTATAAACATTTTGTCTTGCTTATTTTGCTTCAACTCGCTGTAACTCCATATGTTTTGGTCGCATTCAATTTTCAAGCGCTGTTTCAAAATCCTTATACTTTTCCGCTTCCTGTGGTATGTAGCACGTACCAATAAGGAAAAGAGTAGGTGGTCAAAATGGCTAAGAAAGTTAAACTGTTTCAAACTGGTGCCGTGACGGGTGGAGCCTCTGATAGCTCTCCCGAGAACAGTCTCTCCTGTATAGGGAGGGAGCAATGCTCACCCGTCACTGTGCCAGTTTGCAGTAGTAGTTTAATTTTCTTAGCCATTTTGACCACCTTCTCTTTTCCTTATTGGTACGTGCTACATACCACAGGAAGCGGAATAGTATAAGGATTTTGAAACAATTCTTAAAAATTGAATGCGATCAAAACATATGGAGTTACAGCGAGTTGAAGCAAAATAAGCAAGAAAAAATTATTAAACACTCTTTTACTTAACTTCAATTATCTTAATATTAGTGTAGTCTTACTGTAATTTTTTTATGCTCATGATATGCAGCAATGTATTATGAACACGATGGTAGGCTCAGCTCTCATAAATATCATCTGGTAGCTTGGTAATATCGGGTAGGAGTACAACATTTCAATGCACTGAAAACCTAAAAGTCCGCCTACTCTTGTGATAGTCAGTCATGACTTCAGGAACTACCACGTGTAGGCCTCGCGGCCTCTTGTAGCTTCCTTATTTTCTTATGTTCTTATGACTTTATTTTTTACCCTATTGAGTTATGAATGGCGTGTTGTTGTTGAACAATCACTGCCTGATTCACTTATGCAAACAAAATAGGTCTATCTTGTGTAAGAGATGAGTAAAGCCAAGAAATATGAATATTTTTCTGAGGCAACGCATGGGTTTTGGGTTGCGGCGAGGCAAGTACCACCACAATCGCCACCCAGCCTGAGTCTATCAGCCAATCAGCGACGTCCTTACAAACTTGGCTAGGCAGCGAGCAGCTCCCAAGAATCCAGCTTAAGTGAATAGACTATAGTATGTAGTACAATAGATACCCTAGTTATGGACCAATAGGTCTTCTGTTGTCTGTTATTCCTATGTATTCCTATGTATTATTATTCACTTTTCTCCTCTTCTTCATCTTGTTTTATTTCTTCTCCCTCCTCTTCTTTCTCTCTCCGAAATATATTTTTCTTGCACCTCATGTTCTTCCTGTTTTTTTCTTTGTCTTCTTTCTCTTATTTTTCCTCTTTTTTCCTCCTCCTCCTCCTCCTCTAAATGAAAAGTTGAGAAATGAGTTAATAGAAGTTTATAAGACTTTTTTTTACATAAGACAACATCATTGTAAACAATTACTTATTATTACACATTCCATCTATCTGAAAATTCTAAAGTCACAAAGAATACCAGATTTAAGCATTGTCTGAAAACAGTTGAACTCAAATGAGATTAAGAAAAACTACATACATTTTATTTTTAATCGTTATTGTTTACATCAGGATAAAACTGCTTGTTCTTCTCCTTCTTGTTACTCCTTCTCCAGTTCATAATTTTTACAGTTCTCCAAATTGTCTTTCCTTCCTCTTTCACCACGTTTCATTTACATCAGTTTTTTGTTCCAATTTTAGATGTTTTGTTGAAATATTTCGAAGAGAGAGTAATTAAATACCTGGTACACAGTTCTTAATTAATTAGTATTTTTTCCCTCTCACCTGCCCTGTGCAGGTGTGCATAATCTGTCTGTGTAAGATTTCAAATGATATATTAGTAGACTTCTCTCTCTCTCTCTCTCTCTCTCTCTCTCTCTCTCTCTCTCTCTCTCTCTCTCTCTCTCTCTCTCTCTCTCTCTCTCTCTCTCTCTCTCTCTCTCTCTCTCTCTCTCTCTCTCTCCTCTCTCTCTCTCACCCCTTTTCTAATTTTTCCTCTCGTTCCGTCCTCTTCCTCCTTCTATTCTTCCTCAAAACTTCGGAAAAATAAACGAACTTAACACTTTCCCTGCAAACAGATCGAGACCACGAGACCACAGATTTACCCCTCCTCCTTTCCTCGTCCTTCTCCTCATCTCCTCCTCCTCCTCCCATTCTTCCACCGATGATGATGGTGGCGAAGATTTTTGTTTTTTTTGTTTTCTTCATTTGTGCCTATAGCGCCTGTAGGCAGTGGTGACCCAGGGCTCGGATGGTAGGCTCTGGAGGTTCACTTGAGGGCTCTGATGGTTGGTCCTCACCCGTGGTGGCGCAGGCAGGATTCTAATAGTGACGCCTGTGATTAGAGGCTCATGCCGCCCCCCTGTGTCCTCCAATGCACTCACAATCGCAGGTAGGGTTGATGGGCAGGGCATGTGGGTGTTCTTAGGCCACTCGACGGTGCAGAAAAGTTTTGGTTTTCTTCGGGGATCGAACTCGGGTCACCGAAAACGCCAGTCGGAGACGCTAACCACTCCGCTACCGCCTCCCCGATTGAAATATTTCTTTATAATTGAGCTTTATTTTCCCCAACATACTCAGTTACTTTTTTTTTTTCTCTCTCTCTCTCTCTCTCTCTCTCTCTCTCTCTCTCTCTCTCTCCTCTCTCTCTTCTCTCTCTCTCTCTCTCTCTCTCTCTCTCTCTCTCTCCTCTCTCTCTCTCTCTCTCTCTCTCTCTCTCTCTCTCTCTCTCTCTCTCTCTCTCTCTCTCTTTAACAATCAAGAATGGGCTTTAACTCTTTCTATGATTATTCTAGTATCCGACTGTATGTCTGTCTGTCTGTATGTACAACTAAGGATCCACCATTTCTACCCAGCCAACTTTCAGGAATGTTTCAGGTCTTCCCTGGGATGGTTTAAAACTACATTAGGACAGGTTTATTCAATTTCTTCAACAATGCACAGAACTATTTCTGCGAGTGTAGCATAATGCCATTTGTCGTATAAAAATGACTCCGTGTCTTTCAGAGTAGAATATACTATACGGTAAAGTATCGATAACCAGTGAACAGAAGATAAGAGAGGAGCGACAGAGAAGAAAGCGAAAGAGAGAGAAAAAGAGAAAGAGATAGCGAGAGAGAAAGTGAGAGAGAAACACGGTGTTAAAGCCATATTGACTGTCTTTCAGAGTATCATAATTCATGTTATACGGGTAATATACTAGGATCTCGCTCGTAACATTTGTTAGTATTTGATACGGCTAACCTATCCAATATAGTAATAATAACGTTTTTTTCTCCCTAACTCTATCTCTGAAAGGAACTAAACAGACAGACAGACAAACATATAAAAGCAAACAAACACAGAAAGACAAAAGCAAATATAACCCAGACATATATAAACAAGCATACAAAAATAAAGGCAGAACAAAATTCACATAAATAAAACACACACACACACACACACACACACACACACACACACACACACACACACACACACACACACACACACACACACACACACACACACACACACACACACACACATACACACACACACGCACACAGAGACACTCTCACACTCTCTCACACACACACACACACACACACACACACACACACACACACACACACACACACACACACACACACACACACACACACACACACACACACACACACGCACACACACACAGTTAGTTAATTTATTGACAAAAAAATTCCAATTAATATATAATACAAATACAAAAGAATACAAAATACAAAATATTATACAAAAAACAATGCAGATCTATCATTTGTCCAAATAAAACTAATATATACTTTTTTTAAAGTAGTAGGTAATACATATAATCTAAGCAAAAATAATAAGCACTTCATGCACATAATCACATAATTCACGTACATATGTGTCCTCATTCATCATGTTGGTATTATTTGAAAACGATAACATGTTGAACCTTACGTGGCAGTGACCGGACAGGGGACAATCTATCATGACATGTTGTTCTGTTTGCACCTGTTCACCATCACACTGACACATGCGTTGGTCAGCAGGTGTGCGACTCCATCGCCCTACTTCTATCCTAAGATTTAGATACATAAGTCTGAGTCTGGTAAATGATTCACGTTTGTAGTCTTGGATGAATTTATTGGTTCGATACACATGATGTACTGTCATGGATGGGTTCAGGTCTGTGATATATGTTGTGAGCTTTGTTGCACCGACTGCTCTTTCCTGCACATATATCACAACACTATTTAATGGATCCATATTATTGTCCCAAACAGCTGATCTGTCTATGAACCGGAAACCAGGTATATTCGCTTGCCTGCAAAGATTGTATACAAAGTGGTAAGGTTGGTCCATGTCTATGTATGCATGTTTCCTTTGGATATACCTAAAACTGTTCTTTTCAACGAGGTGTTGCACTATGGGAATACCGGCTTCTATCATACATCATAATAGAAAGTATTAATTCATGCTAGTATTTGTCCGTACACCAAGCAGGCATTTCACTAATTTATTATATTGTTTTTCCAGTCCTTTCGTTTTCTTTGTTAATCACGACTCCGAGCTATACAATATTGAACTTATCACTGCTGCTTCGAAAAAAACGTTCTTATATACAAATGGCTTCTGAGTGCTGCTTGCACAGAAAATGGAAAGCTTGTTCACTGCTGCTTCACTTGCAGCTTCACATACACAAAACACACACACACACACAACACACACACACACACACACACACACACACACACACACACACACACACACACACACACATACAACACACACACACACACAACAACAACACACACACACACACACACACACACACACACACACACACACACACACCACACACACACACACACACACACACACACACACACACACACACACACACACACACACACACACACAACACACAGATAAATCAGAGACAGACAAGCACTGGCCAGGAAAATCATGACACTGTCATATATATTTTTTCCCTGTTTCATTTATCTTCATGTTGAAATGTTACATTTTTTTTCTTCTTATAAGAGGGGAATCCCTGCCCCTCTGATGACCCTTTTTTCGTATTTCATCTAATTTCATCCACTTTCTCGTTTCTGTTCGCTACATATGTTTAATTTTATTTTCAATTTTTGTTCTCTCTCTCTCTCTCTCTCTCTCTCTCTCTCTCTCTCTCTCTCTCTCTCTCTCTCTCTCTCTCTCTCTCTCTCTCTCTCTCTCTCTCTCTCTCTCTCTCTCTCTCTCTCTCTCTCTCTCTCTCTCTCTCTCTCTCTCTCTCTCTCTCTCCATCTTTCTCTCTCCCTCCCGTCACCTTCTCTTGTTATATCTCTGGGCCCACAGTATATCTTCAATTCCAAGTGATAACAAGAACAAGAAGCCTTAAAAGAGACAAGAGAGGAAGGAAAGAGAAGTAAGAGAATGAGAGAGAGGAGAAACGAATTAAAAGAGAGGAGTCAAGAAGAATTGAAAAAAGAGGAAAAATGTAGAGGATGGAAAAGATGAAGAGAGGGATAACAAGAGGAAAGAAGGAAGAAGAGTCAAAAGAAAAAGGAAGGAATTAGAAAAAGGAAGAAGTAAGAGGAAGACGATTGATGAGGTAGAGGAAAAATCTAAGAGAAGAGAAAGATAGAAAGAATAATATGGAATGAGGAGCGAAATATATGTAAGAAAAGTTAAAGGAATAAAAATAAAATAACAGACAGACAAGTAAATAACAAATAAAAACAGAAAATAATGAGAAAAGCTAAAAAAAGGAAAAAATAAGAAAATTAAGAGAATGAGGAGATTAAAAAAAATTTGATGAAGATGCTTGCCCTCTATTCTCATCCTCTTGACCATCGTATCACATCACCACTAAGAGAAGAGTAACATCCTATTACTTCCTCTTGATTTAGTTTAATATATATTTCAAAGCAAAATCTCTCTCTCTCTCTCTCTCTCTCTCTCTCTCTCTCTCTCTCTCTCTCTCTCTCTCTCTCTCTCTCTCTCTCTCTCTCTCTCTCTCTCTCTCTCTCTCTCTCTCTCTCTCTCTCTCTCTCTCTCTCTCTCTCTCTCTCTCTCTCCCAAAAATAATTAAAACATGTTTGTAGGTGTTGGGGCGAGAGAGAGAGAGAGAGAGAGAGAGAGAGAGAGAGAGAGAGAGAGAGAGAAAGAGTGAGAAATGATAAAGGTTAGTGTACTGAAAATTATCCTCTCTCTCTCTCTCTCTCTCTCTCTCTTACTATTTCTCTCTTAATTTCCTTGTCTATACGCCTTTTGGGGCTATATTTACCTTTTTCCTCTTTTTTTTCTTTGGGGGGGGGAATACGTGTTATGAAGTTTATTAAAAAGAGTTCCCGGACATGCGGATGGGAGAATGTGGTTGTATATCACAGGTAAGGTAATTAATGTTAAGTTTTCATAATCAGGTTTTGTTAGCTATCTCGCGGAACTTGTTTAATACCTATAATAATTTATACAATAACTGGCATTCGAATAAATACATTGAAGTGAACTTGATTTACGTGTTTTAGGGAAATAAATAGCGTTGAGCTATTATGAAAAACATGATAAATTGCTCTTTAACACACACACGCACGCACGCACACACGCACATGCACGCACGCACGCACACGCACACGCACATACACACGCACACGCAAACACACACACACACATGTACATTGCATACGCACACACACACACATAAACACCCACACACACACACATACCTGTCATACTGCATCACTTCATCCTGTTAAAGCACCGAAAACAAAGGGGGGCAGGGGGAAAGGAGTAGTTAGGTAATGGAAGGTAAATAAAATAAATAAAACAGCTTAATGGATGTAATTAAAGAATTTATCACAGGCAAAAAGACATAAACCCCCATGTATTTTTCCCTATTACTTAAACAAACACCTTTGGGTTCGCAAAGGCAAAATCACAGTATTACATAACACACTGTCCGTGAAATAAGGGAGAAAATGAAATAAAAGTCAGCTTCCCTTGGATTCAATTATAGCGAGGCAGTGTGGGTGAGGGGAAAAGAGGGAAAAAGTCACACTTAAATACTTAAAAATTGCACCATTCCACTCTGAAATGTCGCCACAAGTCACGCCCGAATCACACTAACTCTTCTTCTGTAAACACACAGAGATACATAAATGTATTTACAGACAAACCAACAAACAAACAAACACACGCACGTATAATATGGTTCCCACGCCCATTTAAACTCACCTCTGGACTCGTTAAAAACACAGTAAGTCTCGCTCGTAACCTCATCTCCATCCACACTCCCACGAGACCTACTAAAATCACACTAACTCTTCTCTTTTTCTCCTCTAACCCATCATCATTCACATCCAAAACGCACCTAAGACCCCCCGCCCTAACGCCCCTAATGAAGCATATAAACCCGCTTCTTTTACAAAAAACGCAACCATTCCTTGACTTGAACCCAGTACTCAGGTGGAACGCCAGAAGTGCATTCAACCATTCATCCACCAATCATCCACTTTTCACAATACGGTCTGTGGCTGGAGGCTGAAAATCCCCCCATGAGCGGCATTTCAATGACAATATGATATGAATGACGCTAGAATAGCGGTGTTAAATCAAGCGTTTTGTTACTTTGGGTTAGATATGATACTGTATTTTTTGGTGATAGTTAGTTGGTAAGTTGGTTAGTTGTAACAGTCAGTTAGTTGGTGTTTTATTTATTGATCTACTTATTTGTCAGTCAGTCAGTTCCTCTCCCTGCTGATACAGGAAGAGAAAGAGGAACAGGAGGTAAAGGAAGATAAGATAGAGGTAGAGGAAGAGGAGGAAGAGGAAAAGGAAGAGTAGGTAGTATAAGAGATAAAAGAAGAGGAGTTAGATGTACAGGAAGAGGAGGTAGAGGTAGAGAAAGAGGAGGTAGTAGAGGTGATAATAGTAGAGGAGATAATAGTAGAGGAGATAATAGTAGAGGAGATTGAGGTAGAAGAAGATGAGGAAGAGGATGAGGAAAAGGAGGTAAAGGAATAGGAAGAGGAGGTAGTAGAGGAGGAGGAGGTAGTAGAGGAAAGGAATATACTCGACTAACGTTCAGGAAAATAACAGAATTGTAAAAAAAAATCGCCCCCATTCGAGGTGAGGTGAACGTACCATTACGGAAATTAATACAAAACAGAACGTTCGAGGTGGTATTTCTCTGATCTTTTTTTCTTCTATACCTTTTCCTCTAATCTTTTATCGTTTAGGTTGTATTTATTGGTGCATATATATTGTGAAAGTCGACATTATAATTAACTTACTATTTCATTTACTTGTTTGAATATTTACTTATTTTATGTGTGTGTGTATGTGTCTTTTACAGCTTTCATTTCCTGCTATAATGACTTTTTCACAGCAATGTCAGCTTGTTTTAGTATCTACTTTTTTTTATCTATTAGCGTGTATGGGTCTTTTACAGCTTTCAGTTTCCGCTTTAATGTTCTTTTCACAGGAACAACAGCAAGGGTCTAAGTGCTGTCTATATATGGACATTATATGGTGTTCCTACAACAACAATAACAACAGCAATAGTACGTTTTTTACGAGGTGTATGCCGTCCAATTTGTTCCTCGCTTCAAAGCCACGTTGCCAGAGATTTCCAGGTAACAACAAATTAATTGGCATCACACAGGTAACACACGAGGTTATTTTTACAAAATCGCAGATTATGGTATTGAATGCATGATACAGGAAGAGGGATACTAACCCTGGTTTATACTTTTTTAGGAGAGGTAAGATGTTTTGTAATTTTGCCATCTGTGCTTTCAATTTACCGTTTTTCTCTGGTTAGATTATAAATCATGGTTAAAAGCGTTGGTTGGTCAGTCAGTCAGTCAGTCAGTCAGTCAGTCAGTCAGTCAGTCAGTCAGTCAGTCAGTTAGTCAGTCAGTTGGTGTTTTATTAATACATTTATTTAGTCGGCCATTCAGTCAGTCAGTCAGTCAGTTGTTGTTTTATTCATTTGTTTAGTTAGCTAGTCAGCCAGTCAGTCAGTCAGTTGGTATTTTGCTCAGTCAGTCAGTCATTTAGTTTTATATTCAGTTAATCAGTCATTCAGTAATTTGGTATTTTGTTCAGTCAGTCAGTCAGTCAGTAATTCAAACAGTCAGTTAGTCAGACAGTCAGTCAGCCAGCCAGTTAGTTAGTTAGTCAGTTTGTTTTATATGCAGTCAGTCAGTTGGTATTTTGTTCAGTCAGTCAGTCATCAGTCAATAGGTTTTGTATTCAGTCAATCAGTCAGTCAATTGGTTTTGTATTCAGTCATTCATTCAGTCAGTCAGTCAGTCAGCCAATCAGCTAGTTAGTCAGATGGTTACATATTCTGTTAATTATTCAGCCAGTTGGTAGTTTGCTCAGTGAATCAGTCAGTCAGTCAGTTGGAATTTTGTTCAGTCAGTTAGTCAGTCAGTCAGTCCAGCAGGCAGTCAATGCAGCACCCGGTACATATATATATATATTCACAAAGTTGGTCTGCACTACATCATCCTCGGGGAGTTTTGGGGAGGGGAAGGGGGAAGAAAGTTAAAGCCCTGTGGATGGGGGAAGGAAAACAGGGGGGAAGCTGGAAGGAGAGGAGGAGAGGGAAAATGGATATAAGAAGGATGAGAAGGAAGAGAAGAAGGAGGAGGAGGAAAGGGATATGGGAAAATATATATTCGTATTGGGAAGGAGATAAGGAGAGAAGGAGGGAGTGTGGGTCTATATCAATGGTTCTTAACCTGGGGGGCGTGGATAACTATATAGGGGAGAGTGGGTAATTACCTAGGGGGGAGTGGGTAATCACCTAGGGGGAGTGGGTAATTACCTAGGGGAGAGTGAGTACCTACATAGGGGGAGTGGGTAATTACCTAGGGGAGAGTGAGTACCTACATAGGGGGAGTGGGTAATTACCTAGGGGAGAGTGAGTACCTACATAGGGGGGCGTGAGCCAAGAGAGGACAAGTAAGAACTGTCAAGTTTTTAACTATAAGCTCGGCCTTCGCTTTAACATGAAGGTGGCTCGCGAAGTTGAGCGAATTAAGTCGCTACAGAGAAGAAAATGTGGCTGCAAAACTCTGCGGTGACGCCTTGACGTTCAAATTGTACGAACGCGGTAGACTTTCATGCAACATATATATTTTGTATTACTATTACTATTATTATTGTTATTATCATTAGTATTGTTATCATCATTATCACTATCGTTATCATCATTATTATTGTTGTTATTAATATTATTATTATTGTTATCGTTATTAATATAATTACTATTATCATTATTATTAATATTATTTTATCATAAAAAATTCCATTATTACTATTAGCATTATAAATATTATTATTATAATCATTATTATGATTATTATGTCATTATTATTATTATTATTATAATTATTATTATTATTATTATTATTATTATTATTATTATTATTATTATTATCCTATTAATATCATTATCAGCTAATAATTTTATAGTATTATACTTCATATTATATTTTTTCAGATTTGTTGAATTCAAGATTATTTTGAAATATCTTGGTTGAGGAAATGAAGGGGGACCATGGACCATGGAGGCAAGGACCAACTAGTAAAGAGGGCGTGGTGGTAACAAAGTTAAGAAACACTGATCTATATAAGGAATGAGGAAGATATGAGAGGAACGACGGTACTGGCTATAACGTGGCCACCGAGAGACGAGTGTCTCTCGGAGGCCACGCTATAACTCCGTGTTATTTCCGCTTCTAACTCACTATATAATATTAAATTTCATAACAATTCGAGCATTTTGTATTTCGCAACATGTCTTTTCCTTAGCATGTGGCGAAGTAAAGGAATATAAGAAGAATAAAATATAATAACAAATACAATGATAGATATGGTAATATAAAAAAAGATTAAAAGGGAATATATGAGAAAAAAAATGCGTCATAATATTATCTGGTTTTCATTTGCTTTTTTAATCATTTGAATAACATATGTTGGCTAAAGAAATAAAAGAAAAGATATATGAAAGGACAGGCATTTTGTTTTTGTTTCACCTTAAAAAATCGTAGGACTCTCTCTCTCTCTCTCTCTCTCTCTCTCTCTCTCTCTCTCTCTCTCTCTCTCCTCTCTCTCTCTCTCTCTCTCTCCTCTCTCTCTCTCTCCTCTCTCTCCTCTCTCGCTCCCTCTCTCTCCTCTCATCTCTCTCTCTCTCTCTCCTCTTCTCTCTCTCTCTCTCTCTCTCTCTCTCTCTCTCTCTCTCTCTCTCTCTC
>JACEEZ010020235.1:144135-165581 GCA_016584305.1 Chionoecetes opilio
ACCCTATTATCAAGCACTAACTAAACCTACCCTCGCCACCAGGGTGCAGTACATCATGGCCTGTCGCGTGGCCAGAGTCTTCCGCCGCGACGTGGAGGGCGTGGCGCAGAGGAGACTCCGGCTGGCCATGACGCAGGGTATCGAGTGCCTGAGCGGCAACACATGGCTCATTAACACCTCGCTAGCCACCCACAGCCTCATTCACGCGGGGATCACCGGGCCGTGGCCGGAGGCCGATGTCCCCGCCCCCACCTACAATGCTCCGCTCCCGTGGGAGCCCCCCGCCGCAGAGTTCACCGCCACGCAGTTGCCTGCCTGCAAAGCCATGTGCACCACCCGGGAGCTGCGGCAGCACGCGCTGATGGTTATTGGCCCAGGTCGCCGAGCGGGACAGCAGTGTCTACTTCACTGACGGCTTGGTCGACCCGGAGAGTTGCAGAACAGGTGCCGCGTTCGTCACGGGTGGGACAGAACTGTCGTGGAGGACGTCTGACAACTGCTCCACCCTCCAGACTGAGCTGGTGGCCATCCAGCATGCCCTAGAACACGCCCAGCACCGCCGGGAGGCAAATGTAGTAATACACACCGACTCCTGGACGGGGCTGCAGGCCCTTCAGCAGCCGCATCCCAAGGACAACGTGAGGCTCACCACCACCATCCTGGGCAGCCTACAAAGCCTCGCTGCACAAGGAAAGCGAGTCAGGCTCAACTGGATCCCCAGCCACGTAGGGGTCCGAGGCAATGAGGCGGCTGACGTGGCCGCCAACCGCGCCGCCAGAGGCCCCAGCGTCACCATGCACGTGCCTCCCAGCTTACAACAGCTCAAGGCCCAGGCGAGACGGGCCGCAGCACACCGCATCCACCAGACACACCTAGAGCTGGAACCCAGGAGGAGGCAGGCGACCTGGTACGCTGCAGCCACCGACTACCACCCACTGGACGCCACCCAGCAACAACCCAGGGCAGACGGCGCACTCCTGCAGCGTGTGCGTAAGGGCTACTGCACCAGAGAGGAGCTGCAGGAGGACTTTGATTGGCAAGAGTGCGCCCACTGCGGGAAGCACACCCGTCGCCCACTGGTGCACTACCTCCTGTCCTGCCCCACCACCGCCCCCCTGAGGCCCAGCCCGGCCCCCGCCGCCCAGCCTGCAGGTGGGGGGCTGCTGAGTGGGCGTGAAGTCAGGGCCGCCCTCATGGTCCGCCACACCCCGAGAGACGTGATGTTGGAGGTGTTGCGAGCAGTACCTCCTCCCCGCTGACACATCACCTACACCCTGCCGCCCCCGGCCGGATGACCAGTGACGCAGGTGACTCACCCTCACCCTGCCTCCACGCAACCCTCCCGTAGCTTGACGGGATAATCTCCTCACCGGCGGGCTGATGCGCGCTGTGTACTTTTTTGCTGCTGTACTATGTGTATTTATGTACATGCTTCTACTATATATATATATATATATATATATATATATATATATATATATATATATATATATATATATATATATATATATATATATATATATAATATATATATATATATATATATATATATATATATATATATATATATATATATATATATATATATATATATATATATATATATATATATATATATATATATATATATACATATATGCTGTATGTTTTAATTGTACAATAAACCTTTACAAATCAACCGAGCCCCACAAACATAGTAGTAGTTAGCCATAGATTAAAGCATTCAACTTTCCTCAAATATTTCATGCAGTTTTTCTATACTGCATGGCATCACTTCATTTCCGGCCAGCTTCGGCTGGAGGGATGGGTGGGTGGGGAGAAGCCTTCTACTTTCCTAACCCTTCTCTATTATTATCTAGTTAGTGTAGTGTAGTTAAATCAAACAGCCATGTAAGGACCTAATGGTTTGTTGCTGTTTGTGTTTCCTTTGTAATCCTTTATAATCCTCCTCCTCCTCCTCCTCCTCCTCCTCCTCCTCCTCCTCCTCCTCCTCCTCCTCCTCCTCCTCCTCCTCCTCCTCCTCCTCCTCCTCCTCTTCCACTTTCTTTTCCTCAAGTTGATTTTCCATTATCCTGTTATATATTAGCAATTTTATGTTTCTTCCTACTCTTCCTCCACCTCCTCCTCCTCTTATTCTTCACCCTGTTCCTCCTCCTCTTCCTCATTCTTCTCTTCTAAAAAACAGTGAGGAAAAGTTTTTTTAGTCAGTAATCACTTATAAAATATATAATAACTTGCATAACTATTACTATTAAATTACAACTAATATCACACAAGTGTAACAAGTATTATAACTTCCCTACAGGATATTTTCGTGTACTTAACATCATAAGAACCAGTATATTTTTAGAAACATCATAAACATGTAATTATATATATATGTAATGTATATATAACTATATGTATATCTTCCTGGTTCATCGTGGGAACCAAGTACAGTTTGCACTTTGTTAGCTCGAGCAAGTAAGTCACAGGCCAAATGTATTTGTATCAGCCTTTTAAATGTCAACGACTGCTAGTAACACAAGGGAGGAGCGTTCAAAAGCTGGGGAAAGGAGGACAAAACATCTTGGATCACGGTACCAACAACACGCTCATCCCACGAGCTCCGCTGACACTCACTGGCTGTTCACTACAATTTGGTTGTAATAACCTAAGCTCCTTATTGGACTTATAACTAAATGTGTACAAACTGGAAGTACCATTTTAACTTAGCCCAAGAAAGTCTCTACAATTACACAGACTTATAAATGGTAGCGTAAGCGGTGTGAATAGGATACCCTACGCACTTCTACAAGCATATCAACAAACTTCTACAAGGATTAACAAACTCTGAGCAGTACATAGCTCTTCCACGTTGTACCAAGTTTACAATACGCCGTTCTACAAAAAGCAACTACCACAACCACAATCATGAACCAGGCACCATACGTGTTTTTACCGCATCCAGCCAGCACAACCAAGTATTCCTACAAGTCCAAGTCTACTACAGTCCAAGACGCAACACCGAGACGCAACACCAAGACGCAACACCGAGACGCAACACCAAGACGCACCACACATCACACATCAACCATGACCCCCAACACCCATTAGGACGCCCTGAGCTGACTCGACACAACCTGGCACAATCCACCGCCATGCCGGCCGCACCGGGGAGCTGACTTGACACTACCCAGTCTGGCAGTCTACCCTACCACACCAACCGCTCATCACCTACGGACCTGTGCGCGTGCACCACCACAACTATCAGAGTAAACATATATATTTCTTATCTGTATACTTATATGTAATTTTTTTTCGTTCTTATATGTTCTCTTTGACAGATTTGCGTATTTTCGGCCACTGACATCTTTACATTCAGTCACCGGAAATTAGTTCCTTCTCATGACGACGGAGTTCACCATTATTCACCAATGCTGCCCTGCCTTGTGACCTCATCATATATCCCATACACCAGTATTAACATCAGCTAAGTAAAATACTACAGTTATAGTACAGTTATAGTTAAAGGTATTCTTTTATGTTTAGCAGGGATCCAAATTTGTTATCTTACATAGAGAAGAAACACAGTGAACGGATAAGTGACACACAACAGGGTGATTTAAACGTTAGAGTTCATAGGTCTGGATTAAAATACGATACAATGACTTCACTAGCCTCACAACCCGGTCAGTCTCCGCCTACTGCCTCACAGCCCGGCACGAGTGATAATTCAGTTACCATTATTCATGATACCATTAGCGGCCAAAAATTCACGGTCAGAGATGAAAACGGAATGTCTCTCTATACTTTTTTGCGTGAATCATAGGATTTAATTCGCAAACGTCAACTTACGACTGACGAGGATAAAATAAACGTACTGCGGGAAAAAGTGTCAACCGAGAAGTGCCCCGCGAGGTCAATCCTCCACTCAGATTATTTCTTAACTTGCAGAAACTATGACAGTTTCAGGAAAGCTTTCGTGACTACTTTTGCAACAACGTCAAAGTTGGGACCTATGTCCTCCCTTTTCAAATTGTCTTCTGTCTTTCGCGACAGGGTACCATCACATAACGTATATGACGCCTTAATGCATGCATCCACGACTCGATCAGGTATTGTGGATGTGTTTGCCAATTCACACTGGGTAGATGCTGATAATAAAGTGACGCTGGATTCGTTAAGCACGCTTATCTCTTACATACATTTCCTTATAATGCTGACTCCTGCTGCCTTCAACAAATTTCAAAGTTCCCAGTTACTGCCAACTGATTCATTGTGGGAGCATGCACAGGATTTTTTATCCACAAGAGACACGAACGATGACCATGCCATTTGGATGGCGGTGAACACTCCCAGTCATCGGTCACCTGTATTTTCACGTTCTGGTGCTCAACAAACATCTGTCTATCCCAACCGCTCAAGGCAAAGTACAAAGACCGGGTTTTTCAGACATCGTTCACCCTCTGCCAGCGGTAGAAGAAATTACTCACAACAACGACAATACACGCGTTCAACAACTCGAGGAAGTGGTCAGTATCGGGAACGAAATAGCTACAGGTACTCGAAATATTTGTGTTCCTCTTGCAACATACCAGGTCACACACTGTCGCATTGCAGAGTGGTGAACAGCACACAGTTCTGCTCCTTCCATAAATCAAGGACGCACAACACTAATGAGTGCCTATGATGCAGCAGCTGCAACCTTCGCACCATTCGGGGGAAGGTCAGCGCGCAATCCAGGACGCACCTCCGTAACACAGGTGCCTCATACAAGCCCCCACAATGGGAACATAACGCAGGCTTCACCAGAAACTAACAAAATAGGGCAAATTTTTCCTTTACCCATGCCAGATAAAGTTAGACCTATTATTACAGTTCCTTTTACTGAGCAAGCATTTACAGGGTACCTTTGAAGTGACATTACGGCACATGATGATCGTTTAACCGAGGTACTTATAGGAACATCTACTTTATACGAGGTCTTCACTGTGCCTGTCATACACAAGGACAAACAATTAACTGCTTTCATGGACACAGGTGCAGGGGCAAATATCATGGACATAGATACGTTGAATGTAAACAAATGAAATATGTCCTCTACTTAGAGCCTCCGTCAATCAGACTGACAGGTTTAGATTGCAAGAAATTCCCTGTCATTGGTAAATTATGGCTTAACCTAAAGTTTGAGGAATTCGTGCCTGCCAAACATATCTGTTTCCATATATCACAAGGGTTATCATTCCCTGCTGACCTCCTGATAGGTATTTCAACAGTGCGAGAGGAATGCATTGAGGTTTGTCCACACATACACGGGATTAGGTATTATGGAACATTTATACCCGAGATAACAAATCCTTCACCAGTGCTTACACTTAGTACTGCAACAGTGCAAGCTCCAGAAATTGACGTACATGCAATAACTAGCGTGCCCGAGCGGCCATCAGAGGTGACAGCTCACAGTGAAATAGTTTCAATGAGTAACACTGATTCTGATTCCTGTTCTTCCCCTACTGTTCTCCGTCCTTCGCAAGATTCTGAGACACATCGTGACTGTCTGGTGAGAGACGTCTCGCTAAACGATCGTGAATCACTTTTGGTGTCTCTGAAACTTGCAGGTGTGAATGAAGAATGCGAGGCTATATGTTTGAGTGAATCAGTACGTGTGAAGTCTCTTTTCATAGATTCAGCATTATGCAGTGTTACAACAGGGGCATTGCTAAAATGTACATACATAATAAGTCACCATACACTCAAAAGTTGCACACAGGAACGTACTTAGCAGATTTCGTACTCACACCAGCGCGCGTAGGTTTCATTGCGACTCTGCCAGTAGTTCCTATTTTGTCAAATGGAGACCCTACCACTGATCATGCACAGTGTGTTCAGGATGCCCTCCGTCTTTCCTTAGAGGAGATGGATTTTCCGGAGTCGATGCAAACACTATTGCAAGTACTAACTGCAAATCATGACACACTTGCCATACAAGGTGATTACTTGGGCACTACAAACCTTATTACTCATCACATTCCTTTGCTACCAGAAACACAACCTATTTATATGCCTGCGTATAGGTTACCCAACTCACAACGATCTATACTTGATGGCATGGTTAAGAAAATGTTAGAGGATGATGTTATTGAACCATCCACCAGCCCATGGAGTTTTCCATTATTTTTGATCCCTAAGAAAACAGGTGACTGGCGACCGGTCGTAGATTATCGGCGCCTAAATGATGTTTGTCAAATTACCAGGTATCCCTTACCTGTATTACAAGATATTCTGAGGTCCATAGGGCCAGATAAGAAAGTGTTATCTACACTGGATCTTGTCAGTGGATACTGGCAGGTCCCATTGGATGAAGTATCTAAGGACCTCACAGCGTTCAGTACTCCTTCAGGCCATTATGCTTTCAAAAAGCTACCATTTGGAATAGCAGGTGCACCACTAGCATTTCAATATCTAATCAACACTGTTTTCTCAGAATTACTAAGAGATACAGTTTTTGCATTCCTAGACGACATAGTTATTTGTACCCCTGATACGAACTCTCACCTACGAACGCTAGACAGGGTACTTTCTAAACATAAAGATGCTAATTTGAAGGTTAAACTAACAAAATGTTCCTGCATGAAGAAACAAATATCTTTCTTGGGTCATGTTTTGGATGCCATTGGTTTACATACTACCACGACTAAGGTAGATGCAATGACGAATTTCCCAACACCTAGTAATGTCAAAGCCCTCATAAGTTTTTTGGGCCTGAGTGGTTTCTACAGACAATTTATCATGAATTACTCGCGAATTGCAAGTCCACTTACACATCTTTTAAAGAAAGATGTTGATTTTTCATGGGAAGCTCCACAAAAACAAGCATCTTGTAAATATAAGGCATTGTTGTGTGATGCCCAGTCCTTGCTTACCCAGATTATACACATCAGTTTACACTCTTCACTGATGCATCAGATGTAGGCCTTGGTGCTGTGCTGATGCAGAAAGATGATAGAGGTAAATGGTGTGCATTAGCTTATGCCAACAAAACTCTCAATCCCGCAGAGCGTAACTATTCAACCACACATAAAGAAGCTCTAGCGGCTGTATGGTCTTTAAAGCATTTCAAATCCGTCATCTACGGGTACAACATTCTGGTTAAAAGAGACCATGCACCTGTAGTGGATTTGTTCAATTCAAAAGAATTTTCAGGCAAATTGGCACGTTGGTGCCTGACGATACTAGACTTTCACCCCAAATTTGAGTATCTGCCAGGCAAAGTAAATTTTGTGGCAGATTCATTATCACGAAATATTGCACTTGTAACCGCGACACCTGAGCAACCAAAACATGACACCCAAAACGCTATTCCCAACATTGAGGATGAACAGCGAAATGATCCCTTCTGTACTCCCATCATTTACTACTTGGAGTCGGGAGAAGATACACAATTGCCAAAATTACCTGTTCCACTTCATGAGTTTAGGTTACAATACAACCTTTTGGTGCGAGATACATATCTCACGACAAGACAGGAACCAAAACGCCAGGTTACACAGCTGGTAGTACCTTCTGCACTTATACCAAGATATTTATTTCCCATTTACATGATTCTAGCATTGCAGGCCACGCTGAGAAAGATAGATGTTTGCACCAAGCACGTTTGGAATATTTTTGGCCTTACATGTGCCGTGATATTTTTGCACACATAGATACATGTCAATCATGCGCTGAAACAAAGGGTTCAGTTGGAAAACCTGACCCTATGCTACCTTATCATACACCTAAAGGACCTTGGGAGACAATAGCCATTGACTTGCTAAAACTCCCACTAACAGAATCTGGTTCTCAATACTTGGGTCCATTACTATTTTTGATTTACATCAACGCCTTGGATAGTGGGATTAGCAGTAATATCAGCAAGTTTGCTGATGACACTAAGGTAGGTAGGATTATTGGATCACAGTCTGATGTAAACATATTGCAGGGAGACTTAAATAAACTTAATGAGTGGGCAGTCAGATGGCAGATGGAATTTAATATTGATAAGTGCAGCGTTATGAATTTTGGTAGAAAAAACCCTGGTAAGAGATACACCATACGCAATGTATCGCTGAAAAGATCAGAAGGTGAAAAAGATCTTGGAGTGAGGCTGTAGCAACACGACGAAAATATTTCAGTCTGAACACCTGGCTAATTACCTTTGAAAGTTTTCCTAGAGATTATCACCTTCCAAAAGTTTCCTAGAGATTATCTCCTCCATACCTCTTAATGTATTTTACCTAGCACTCGCCTCCCACTTTTCTGTGATCTTGCCGAGACACCCATTAAGAGATTAGACGTTCCGGCCTTTATATACAGCAAGTCTCATGTAGAGACAGACTCACTACGACACAGACCCTTGTACCACATACAACTCTGTCCATCAATAAACGTCACAAGCAGGGTGTGTTTATCAACCACCATATAGCATAAGTACTACAAATGGTGACCTGACGAAGTGACACGAACACCCCTACAGCCGTGCTGGCCCCCGCAGCCACACAGCCGTGCTCCCTGACGCCACCCAGCCCTGCCCCTCGCAGCCACACAGCCGCGCTACCCTAGGCTCGCCCCTCGCCGCCACCCAGTCGTGCAGCCCTGCCGCCGCCACACAGCCGTGCTGCCTAACGCCACCCAGCTCTGCCTCCTGCCGCCGCCCCTGGCGCTGCCCCTCGCTATGCCCCCACCGCCTCCCCTACCGCTGGCAGGCTCCAGTGCAGACACAGCCCCGCAGTCGACGCCGCCCCCTGCCGTGGACTCTGCTCATAGGGCGCCGTGTCCTGCCTCCCGACTCCGCGTCGTCATCTCCTGCCGCCCCGTGCTGACTCCTGCCGCCCGGCGTGCCTCCTGCCGCCCGACGCTGCGTCCTGCTGCCTGACACTGCCTCCTGCCCCACGCCGCCGCCACTGGCCCCACGCCGCCGCCACTGTCACCGTCAACAGTGCCACTAGCTGCCATGCCGCCTAACGACGACCCCACCATGACTGCTAACGTTGCCTTCCGTGCACCTCCATTCTGCAGCCAGGACCCATCTATGTGGTTTTCAATCCTTGAATGTAATTTCAAGGCTTCCCGCATCACTGTACCCCTGACTCAGTTCCCCCACGCCACTGCTCTTCTGCCACCGAACGTGCTCTCGCAAGTCTCTGACGTCGTTTGCAAGGCCGTCAACTCTGCGAATCCTTATGAAGATCTCAAGTCTGTCATTTTGTCCCGCCTGGAATCTACAGTGGCTACACGTCTTCAGGAGCTTCTGTCGAAGGAAGAGCTTGGCAACGAGAAGCCTTCAGACCTGCTACGACGTATGAAGAAGTTACTCGGAGACAAGTACACGTCTTTTGACCAAGACCAATTCAAGCAACTCTTCTACCAACGTCTGCCGCCCACCATCCAAAGCAACCTCTTCAGCGTCAAGAACAAACTCTCTCCCGAAGAAGTTGCCGTGCTTGCCGACGCGTTCATGGCGTCTCTTCCCGTGGACACCTCATCTTCTGTCGGAAGCATCGATGTAAAACAGGACACTCAGCAACTCGCCTAGCTAGTGTCCCAACTTACACTACAAGTCAGCGCCATCCAGCATCAGTCAGCTCAATGATGAACTCTCACGTCGCCGTTCTACAATTCCCTACCATTACCGGCGAAGATCAAGATCTGCTAGCCACGCTAGAGACAAGTCTGGCTTCTGCTTCTACCACCAAAGGTTTGGGAAGGACGCACGCAAGTGCAACACATCGTGCAGCTTTGTCAAGACTTTAAACAGCAGCGGCGACCACTAAAGGCGCATAGTGTCCGCCATGCTTCGTCAGCGCTGCTCTACGTCTACAATCCACTCTCCAGGAACAGGTTCCTCATCGACACAGGGGCCGAAGTCAGTGTCCTTCCTGCAACAGCAAGCCATAGGACACTACCACCAGTCACGCACCTCTACGCCGCCAACGGTACCAAGATACCCGTGTACAAGCGACAGACGCTGCGACTGGAGCTCAACCTTCGCCGTTCCTTCGAGTTGACCTTCTATGTCGGAAAAGTCTCACAAGCCATCTTGGGCGCCGATTTCTTGACACACTTCGACCTCCTCGTCGACATCAGGAATCGCCGACTCCAAGATCCTTTAACTTCTCTCGCGACCTCAGCAGCAACAACCACTGGCGAGAGCACTCGCATTTCCACCGTCAGTGCAGAAAACCCATATGCTTCACTGCTGAAGTCCTTCCCGACACTCACGCAGCCTTACTCTGCAACTGGCCCAGCAAAACACCACGTCACGCACCACATCGAGACTACTGGACCACCGACTTACGTCAAGGCCCGTCGTCTAGCTCCAGACCGTTACCAAGCAGCCAAGTCCGAGTACGAGTCTCTCCTGCGTCAAGGTATCATCCGTCCCCGCACCAGCAACTGTCTTCTGCACTACACATCGTCTCTAAGAAGAACGGTGACATCAGACCATGTGGAGACTACCGTGCACTTAACTCTCGCACCATCTTGGACAGATACCCAGTACCCAACATTCAAGAGTTCTCCTCTCAACTCTCTGGCTGTACCATCTTCTCCAGGATCGACCTCGTCAAGGCGTTTCAACAGATTCCAGTCAATCCAGCAGACATCCCGAAGACAGCCATCATCACCCCGTTTGGCTTGTTTGAATACACCAGGATGCCATTTGGACAACGGAACGCCGCCTAGACTTTCCAGCGCTTCATGGACGAGATCCTGCGAGGTCTACCCTTCTGCTTCGCCTACATTGACGACCTTCTCATCGCCAGTTCTGACGCTGAAGCACACCGACAGCATCTGCAGCAGATCTTCACTCGTCTGCAGGACTACGGGATGCAGATCAACATCGACAAGTCTGTGTTTGGTATCCCTTCGGTCAACTTTCTTGGCCACACTGTCTCCTCTGCAGGCATCACTCCACTCCAGTCAAAGTGCGAGTCCATCTAGCAGTTCCCGAAGCCGTCAACCCAGCGCCAGCTCAAGGAGTTCCTGGGCATGCTGAACTACTACAACCGCTTCATCCCGAACTGCTCACTTCTTCTCCGGCCACTCTACGCCATGATCAAGCCCTGCAAGAGAGGACAGTCCATCACCCTCGTCTGGACCCCAGACGCTGACGACGCCTTCCTCGCTGCTAAGCAGCCCCTTGGTGACGTTTCGATGCTCAGCTTCCCTTCTCCAGATGCCGACACTTCCATCTCTACAGATGCTTCAGGCATCGGTGCTGGTGCCGTCCTGCAGCAGTACGTCAACGGAGACTGGAAGCCCATCGCCTTCTTCTCCCAGAAGTACAACAACGCCGAAACGAAGTACAGTGCCTTCGACAGAGAACTTCTTGCCATCTACAAGGCGATCAAGAGATTCCGGTACTTCATCGAAGTTCGCCGATTCCATGTCTACACCGACCACAAGCCTCTAACCACTACATACGTCAACAACAAGACTACCTACACACCGCGACAACTGCGTCACATCGAATTCATCTCGCAGTTCACCACTGACATTCGCTACGTCAAGGGTGCCGATAACACTGGGGAACAAATTTTTGTTGAGTTAGGTCTGACAATTGTTATTAAGTAATTTTTGGGTGCTGAATCCAAAACTGATCTCAGTTTTTCTCTATCACGTCAAGTTTTTGAACTGTAGGATTTTCGTTTTCTTAAAAAATATGAAAAATACTGTACATAACAGTAACAGTGCTTATTTTATAAAAAGTTGCAAATGTTAACATACAATGAAAAATTAAAGAAATAGGCATGAATAGAATGTTTATTTAACATTATCATGTTTTTAGAAAGGATAAGGCTATAATTGTGTGCAGGTTAAGGTAAAAATTTACGTTTGTAGCTTTGTCTGGAGTGTTCAACTTGAGCACTATCGCGTTTGATGCTCCAACAATAGTCAGCCATCATATGCACATCCCATCTACCCTGGTAACGTTCTTCCATAACCTTCAAATCTTGGTGAAATCGTTCACCTTGCTCGTCGCTAGCAGCACCAAGATTTTCCGGAAAGTTGGCAAGATGGCTATGCAAAAAATTTACTTTAATACTCATGTTGCAACCAAGCGCTTTGTAGCTCTCCAATAGTTTCTGAACAATTTCTGTGTAATTACTTGCACGTGTATTTCCAAGAAAGTTCTTGACGACGTCTTTGAATGATAGCCAAGCATTCTTTTCAAGGTCTGACATAGTACCGTTGAAATGTTCATCTTTGAAGAGCTGTCGAATTTGTGGACCATCAAACACACCGGCCTTGATTTTTTCAATTGACAGTCCAGGAAATGCCAAGATGATGTACTTCAAACAGTCGCCATCAGTTGACAATGCTTTTATAAATTGTTTCATGAGACCTAGTTTTATGTGCAGAGGTGGGAATATTATTTTCTTCCTGTCAACAAGTGGCTCATGTACAATGTTAGGATCTCCAGGTTTAAGATCAGATCTCGGAGGCCAATTCGTCTGAACCCAATGCTTCTCTCGAGCTCTGCTATCCCACATACAGAGAAAGCAGGGATACTTTGTGTATCCACGTTGTTGACCAAGAAGGAAGGACACCATTTTAAGGTCAACACAGATGATCCAATTGTGTTTGTCATATTGCAATAACTCAATGACTCTTTTTACATCTCCATATTTTTCACGAAGACAGACCGAATGCCCAATAGGGACTGCGCCAAACAAATTGCCATTGTGTAGAAGGACACACTTCAAGCTCCGCTTTGAACTATCAATAAACAATCGCCATTCATTTGGATTGTAGATTGAAAGCCCTAATTCCTTCAGTAAACCAGGAATGTTATGGCAAAACACAAAACCGCTGGCACTTCGAAAGTACTGCAGAAATGTACTTTCTCTGGTTCGAAAGTATGATACCTTCACTCCTTGTTCAAGTATGTTTTTCTCGTTCAGTCTTGATGCTAGTATTTCTGAAGCTTTTTTGGATAGGCCCAAATCACGTGCTAAATCATTCAACTCGTGCTGATCAAATCCCCTACGAACTGAATCCTCGTGAATGTCAAAATCTGCATCATTGCTGTCACTGCGTTCTTCAACATCACTCAGATCTTCTAGAGGAGGTAGTTGTTCGAAAACTGGCACTGGAATTTCAGCTGAATGAGGCTGAATGAGGCTCACAAGTGGAATTTTGCTTATCTGGAGGGTAAGCTGTGGAGAAAAAACTTGACGTGCTAGAAAAAAACTGACTACAGATTTGGAATCAGCATGCCAATTTTAGTCTAAATAAGCTCAAAAATCTAACTCAACAATTTTTTTTTTTCAAATTGTTCCCCAGTGTAATGCTCCAGCTGATGCACTGTCACGTAACATCTCGGCCATCTCCTCTCTCATCGACTATGCTGCCATTGCCGCTGACCAAGCCAATGATGCTGAGCTGCAGCAACTCCAGGAGAATGCTGCCTTGCAGATGAAGAAGATCCAACTTCCAGGGACCAAAGAGCACCTCTACGCTGATGTCTCTACTGACGCTGTCCGGCCGTACATTCCAAAGCAGCATCGTTACCGGCTCTTCCGTCAGCTCCACGACCTCTCTCACCCTGGCATCCGAGCGTCGCAACACATGGTAACTTCCAGATTCATCTGGCATGGCATCAACAAGGATGTCAGACAGTGGACTCGCACCTGCATCAAGTGCCAAGCTTCAAAGGTGACACGCCACATACACTCTCCTGCAGCAACATTCAAGCCAGTCTCTTCAAGATTCGACCACGTCCACATCGACATCGTCGGCCCGCTGCCTTACTCCAACGGCTACCGGTACATCCTTAGCTGTGCCGACCGATTCACCTGCTGGCCTGAAGCTGCACCTCTTGTGGACATCACAACGGACTCCGTCGCCCGTGCTTTCATCAGTACGTGGGTCTCCAGATTCAGTGTCCTCCTCAGCCTCACATCGGACAGTGAAAGCCAATTCGTGTCTAGCCTGTGGAACAAAGTCATGACTCTGCTCGGCATTCGACGCTACAGGACCACCAGCTATCACCCACAAGACAACGGTCTCATCGAACGCTTCCACCGGCAACTCAAGTCTTCTCTGGCAGCTTCAGCCCACCAACGCGAAGACTGGACTGTTGCTCTACCCCTTGTCCTCCTCGGCATACGAACGTCACTGAAGGAAGATCTAGGCCACTCCTCTGCTGAGCTCGTCTACGGAACTACACTCAGGCTACCAGGTGAACTCCTTGCCAGTACACCTGATACCAGGCCTTACAGTATCCAGGACTTCGTCAGCAGCCTCAAGGACTCCATGCAGAACCTTCAGCCTGTGCAGCCTCGCACCTCTCCCTCCAAGACCTTCGTCAGCCAGGACCTCGACAGCTGCACTCACGTCTTTGTCAGGGTAGACGCAGTCCAGAAACCCCTTCAGCAACCGTACCAGGGCCCCTTTGAAGTCATCCGTAGGACGAGGAAGAACTTCACCATCAACCGCAACGGGACTTCGGACGTTATCGCCATCGACCGCGTAAAACCTGCGTACCTGCTCAACTCTACAGCAATCACACCTGATGCAGGACCACGAAGTACTTCCAGTGTGGTGCCAGGTCGTTCCAAGAAAACGATTTCGTTCCTCCTACCTCGCAACTAGAGGGGGAGTACTGTAGCAACACGACGAAGATATTTCAGTCTGAACACCTGGCTAATTACCTTTGAAAGTTTTCCTAGAGATTATCACCTTCCAAAAGTTTCCTACAGATTATCACCTCTATACCTCTTAATGTATTTTACCTAGCACTCGCCTCCCACTTTTCTGTGATCTTGCCGAGACGCCCATTAAGAGATTAGACGTTCCGGCCTTTATATACAGCAAGTCTCATGTAGAGACAGACTCACTACGACACAGACCCTTGTACCACACACAACTCTGTCCATCAATAAACGTCACAAGCAAGCTGTGTTTATCAACCACCATGTAGCATAAGTACTACAACGCTGAGCCCAAACCTCCGACCTAGGAAACAATGTATTGAGGCTAGAAATAGAACTAATAGAGTGTTAGGATTCATTACCAGAAGTGTTAAAAGTAGAAGTGCGGAAGTTATTCCAAAGTTTTATCTGGCTCTAGTCAGGCCTCACCTAGACAATGCGGTTCAGTTTTGGTCTCCATATTACAGGATGGATATAGCCTTGTTGGAAACAGTGCAGAGAAGGATGACCAAAATGATACAAGGGATGCGTAATTTTAGTTATGAGAAGAGATTGAAGTTATTAAAGTTACACGCACTCGAGAGACGCAGAGTAAGGGGCGATCTAATATAATTTTTTAAGTGGATAAAGGGATTTAATAAAGGAGAGGTAGGAAAAATTCTTATGGCTTTTAACCAGGGTAGAGCAAGAAGTAATGGATTCAAGCTGGGAGGGCGTAGATTTAGAAAGGAAATAGGGAAAAACTGGTTCACAAATAGGGTGGTGAATGAATGGAATGGACTCAGTAGACAGGTAGTGCGGAGTCATTAGGGAGCTTTAAAGAGGGGCTGGATAGGTTCATGGATGGGGATGAAAGGTGGATGTAGGTAGTGTTAGGTGACAGGAACTACCACGTGTAGGCCTCGCGGCCTCTTGTATTTTCCTTATTTTCTTATGTTCTTATGTACTTGTTAGTAGCCATTGATCATTTTTCTAGATTCTCAGTGTTGGTACCACTGAAAGACAAAACGGCTCGAACAGTTGCAAAAGCACTTACGGATGAATTTGTCTTTATATTCAATACACCATCCACGTTGCTCTCGGACAATGGTACCGAGGTTTAACAATCAAATTCTAACTGAAATTTGCAAACTATTCAACATAAACAAATGTAACATAGCTAGCTATCACCCTAGACGCAACAGCATGGTAGAAAGACAAAATAGGAATATTATACAACTCCTGAAGTCATTAGCTCAACCTTACATTTATCATTGGGATGAATGGATGCCCCAAGTGCCTGTCACACTTAACTCTACCTTACACAAGTCTACATGTGAAACACCACATTTCATTGTCTTTGGGCAAGACAAGAGACTATCTTACACTCTCCTAAAGCAGAGTCCAGAGCCAATATATAATTTTGATGACTACGTCACAGTTAGAGTAGCTGCTTTTCTGAAAATATACAAGCGTGTCACAGATGCTATTGATTTATCCAAGGAGGACATGATTAAGTACCAACGCCCATACACCGCAGAAAAGCCAATTGCTATAGGCGATGTAGTATACTTTCAGGTGCAGCAATTAACATCAAAGTTAGATTCTACATTTGAAGGACCTTACAGGGTCATTCTCATTGAGCATGACACAAAATAAATATACAACACATTTATAAGTACCATGCAAAGACAGTCCATGTAGACCAGGTTAAAAGAGTAGCTAGAGAATTAGATACAGGTGATGATCTACTAAGCCCTAATACTGATACACAGGACACACCTGTAGTTGTTGATGGCACACTCACAGCTACAAATGATTACCGTCACAAACTGCGGTCACACACGCAGAGGCAGTAATTTCATACCATTCCATACCATTCCATTCCATTACGTTTTGTATCAGTCACTTGATTTAGACGATCTAATGTATGTGTTTTCTTTGTAGAAGATGTCTACTCACATCGCGCTGGTAGTGTGTACTGTCCTACACCTGCTCTCCACAAATGGAATCTACTCATTGAAGGGTGACCAATTGTATAATGACATAGTCCGCCAGGGTGCTTTGCTTCATAAGCAAGGGAGAGTTCTCATTGTAGAAGATGTGATAAATGTATATATGCCTCTTGTGGATGAAGATGATGTAACAAGCAAACTGCTCATGTTAAATGATCGATTGGTAAATATGATAAATATCCTCCACGGGAAGGTCTTCCTCTCTGAAAATGTTATTGTACCTTATTTCTTTGTACACTTCTTACCGTTTGTAGTTCTGTATTGTTCTTGGTGCCGTGAATTGACTCAGGACCTTGTAATTGCTTGTTCAATATTCTTACATTGTTGGGACAGAAAATACACACAACTCCAGTTCTGGTATATTATTCACAGTCTTAGTCTAGCGTACACAAGGACGTACAATGAGTACAGACACGAAATATGACTGGTCTGTGAGGTCAACTCCTCACTGACTCCTCGCCGTCTGGTGGCTACCAAAACCACTTTTGGTCAAGCCGATACAATATGAAAAATATCAAAGACACAGGTGGCGTGTCGCTGTAGAACAAAGGGATTTAAGTTTAAGGTGCTAAGAGAGAGAGAGAGAGTAATTGGAGAGTAAATTAGAGACATATTCCTTAGGGACTTGAGACCTGACATACAGCTGAATAGTCGGACCAGTTCAAAGAATATTGGAAGGAAGGTGCGAGAGAAAAAATACGAGAGAGGAATTAGGAGACATATATGAGAGAGAGAGTAATTGGATACATGGGAGAGAGAGAAGTAATTGGAGACAGTACATTATTACCAAATTTAAACCAATGTTAGTGATGCTTTCATGGAATCTGAGATACGCACAAATCTCTTTGCGTAAATTGTTGGACTTGTTCCCGTCCAAGTATGTCCTCTCCGGACAACATCATATTAGGAAACGAGGACTGTCTGACCTCGAAGGTGCCATTCTTGGAGGTGTATTCGGGTTGGCTACGGAATCAGATGTTAGAAACATTGATAAAATTATGAATCAGGTTAAAGAGACCCTTGCTGCACACAATAGGGTGCTCTTCAAGCATAACATAATCATCCAGAACCTTCTGGCACATCAGAACATCATGACTGTAAGGTTTAACGACTTGGTGAACATCACTAACCAGCTCGCCTATGAACAATCAACACTAATGGAGTTCGTAAACATTGGCTATGAAATACAGTGGTTAGATTCTGTATATAATTAAAAATTGATGATCTGGCGAGTGATGCTCATAAGTTTTTAAATGTTCTCATTCAAGCTCGCGGGGGAGTTGTGAACGAAAATATGTTGTCGCCACGCCAGTTGTTAGATGGCATTGACTGGGCACGGACCAACTTGTCGCTCATTCCGTTGTTTCCTGGTGACAAATTGGAATTTTATTACCCGATGATGGAGGCATCTTTAACCCTAGATGGAGTTGTGGTGCATATTCCTTTTCAATCACTTTACAGTTTCAATGTTTTTACGTTTTTGCCCTTTCCAACAGTAATTAATGGTTCTCTGTTCACTGTGGACTTACCTACAACATAATTCCTAGTCTCGGATAATTACATGCATGTGTCTCACGCCTCATTTACGGTCTTGGCAGGGTGTCATGCGTCATATTATCATTTAACTTATGCCCTGCTTATCTTTTCACAATTCTAGATGCCTCTACGGCTCAGTGTCAGATTGCCTTAATACGGAATGCTTCCGTTCCCAGTTTTTGTTCTTTCAGTCCCATGGAGAACACTAAGATCTTACATCACCATGTTCATCCTTGGTAGTTTTTTTTCTTTCTTGAATCCACCTCGGTGACAGTCTCTTGTCCTGATGTATTACCAGTTAATGTCATGGTTAAAAACGCATATGTGACACATGACTCGTGCCGTGTCGACTCCAATCGGGTAAATACTCTGCCAAGTAGACATCACCAAGGGTTCCTCAATTTCTCATTTTCAAAACTGCACCCAATTTCCCTGCCAGCTGTTTTTCCATTCGCGGATGTCAGAATCACTTTTAGAAAAATTGAACTATCATCATACATTAATGACTCGTTACCGGACTTTGAGTTGCCCATGCTATATCACCCGCCCATTTTTTATCCCACGATGTCTCTCCCCCTGTTCCTCATACTTCTACAATCCATTGCATTTTTCTACTGTCATATGCGCAATAGGCGTATTTTACTGGAACTGAAGGCATATCTACAGGCCGCCGAGACCCAGTCATAGACTGTCATATATATATTATATATATATATATATATATATATATATATATATATATATATATATATATAATATATATATATATATATATATATATATATATATATATATATATATATTTTATATATATATTAATATATATATAGATATATATATATATATATATATATATATATATATATATATATATATAATATATATATATATATAAATATATATATATATATATATATATACATATATATATATATATATATATATATATATATATATATATATATATCCACATGTTCTTTTTAGTTTTTTACATTTCAAGCTTCTGATTGATATTTGTATCGGACGTTTATGCATGTTCCTCTATTTTTGTTAAGTTTTGTGTTCAAGCTTTGGGTAGTCTAGAGTGTATTATGTATATAATGTATGTATGTATATATTTTTGAGTTAGGTATACTTTCTTTTAGCGCTTTTCTTGCCATCGCTACTTCGTGTATGACTAATTTGCGGACAAATTATTTAGCGGCCCGAGCAATGTCAGTCAGTAATCACTTCTAACATATATAATAACTAGCATTACTATTACTATTAAATTAAAACTATTATCGCACAAGTGTAACAAGTATTATAACTTCCATACAGGATATTTTCGTGTACTTAACATCATAAGAACCAGTATATTTTAGAAACTTCATAAACATATAGTTAAATATATATGTAATGTATATATAATTATATCAATATCTTCCTGGTTCATCATGGGAACCAAGTACAGTTTGCACTTTGTTAGCTCGAGCAAGTAAGTCACAGGCCAAATGTATTTGTATCAGCCTTTTAAATGTCAACGACTGCTAGTAACACAAGGGAGGAGCGTTCAAAAGCTGGGGGAAGGAGGACAGAACATCTTGGATCACGGTACTCATCCCACGAGCTCCGCCGACACTAACTGGCTGTTCACTACAATTTGGTTGTAATAATCTAAGTTCCTTATTGGATTTATAAACAAATGTGTACAAACTCGAAGTACCATTTTAACTTAGTCCAAGAAATTCTCAATAATTACACAAACTTATAGTTTGACCTGATTTTAGAGAAGAAGAAAAATTCATATAATCCAAACCAGACAAGCCATTATTTTATCTTTTTTTGGTGTGGGGGGGGGGGGGGGGAGCTTAACACAGCATGGTACGAAAACCGATGAAATCCATCCTCGTCCTCTTCTTCCTTTCCTTCCCTCGATGTTTTCTTCTCCATGTCCATATTATTAATTTTCTGTCATATATTAACGCTATTTTTTCTTTCTCATCTGCCTTGTCGCCTCCGTGGTGTAGTGGCTAGCGTGCCTGGCTACGAATCTGTGGGCCCTGGTTCGAATCCGGGCCAGGGCAAGTCGGTGACTAGCCTAACAAGCTGTTCTTCCTTCCTTTCGGGGTTGATAAATGGGTGCCTGGGGTATGTGGGGTAACCTGGGGAAGGTAACTGTGATAACCGGGTGTCACACTAGCCCTGTGTCCCGGGTTAACGGGTCCTCACCCACCACAGGCTCTATAGGCTAATGTCACTGAGATGAGCACCGAATGCCACGCGCAACTTAGCGTATGCTCCCATCTTTACCTTTTTAACATCTGCCTTGCATTTGCATCTTTGTTAATATTATTATCATTTTTATCATCATTACTATCATTAATATTACTATTGCTATCCCTAGCGTATCATAAGAAGGAAAAAATAAACAAATCGTGCAAGGTGAAAGCATTGAACAGTGCTAGGGTACGCCGTATAACAAAAATTCTTTTTCTTAACTTTGGCATGCCAATTTCCTATGTAAAATGGAATTCTAAGACGATTTTATCTCATTCCATTTTTGCATTTGAGCAATTCTTACTATGCAAAATCGCACTTTTATATTGCACCCTTATCGAATAATGCTGAAATGAGTACGCAGTGTCCGGTTGGTCCTGTTTATTGCATCATGCACCAATATGAGTTCCAAATGATTAGCGTGGTAAGCTCTTTCTGATCAGTTGGTTGATCAGGCACTACATCACAGTGTCACAGCCTCTACGTTGGCCTAGAACGTGTCCATCATGTCCTTCTTAGACCTGAAGCAGGGCATGGTCTCCCGGTGGTGGGCCCGAGCCCGGATGAACCCGTCTCTGGCCTGCTGCCCCACCACTGCTGTCGCAGCCTCTGTCACCTGCTTCACGACTCTTTCGGTGCTCTGAGTGTGGATAGTGAACTCCGGAACCTCGTACGGCTTGACCAGGATCTCCTGGATCTGATCCCCGGACAGTGAACAGGTGAATGCCGGCTCGTGCACCTGGCCAGGCTGCCAGCTGATCAGTGTCTGCAGGCTGGTGGCTGACAAGTTCAGCTTGGGTGTGATGCGAGGTCTTACACTGGTGTCCCATACTCCACGCAGCCCTCAGCTTCAAAATCTGGTCACGGCTAACCCGCGGTCGTCCTCACTCTGACTCGCCATCAGCGAGAGGAGGACACATTTTGAGTGTGCGAACCATGCTCCTGTCCGCACGAGAAGGTCACAGCTTTTGGACCCTTTTTG
>JACEEZ010020236.1:0-53329 GCA_016584305.1 Chionoecetes opilio
CATCGTGGTGAGGGGGTTCCTTCAGCATCACAAGTTAGGCCCAAAGGGTTTGTTCCCCCCTCTCAATGATTGATCCTCGACAGTCGACCCCACACACGGACACTCTTTCATGCAAAACCACGTATTCTATGGTAAAAAAGTCACGCTAGTAGCTGTTTAAGGGGAAACGTGGGTTGATAGTGGGGGAGGCAGAGGCTTGTGAGCGGGACGGAGGCCGCGGGACGATGAGGCAGGTTTTTGGAAGGTATGGCTCCTAGCTCCATGCCCCTGTATATACGGGAGTGCTTGGTGGAATTATACGCGCTAAACCCCACTGATTAAAAAGGGGGCATGTAAAAAAATGAATCCCATCGACCCCCTCCACCGGGTGAAGAGACAGTTTATAAGAAAAAAAAAAAAATTAAAAGAAATCTACCCAAATTTAAGAGTTTTTATCCACCTTGAGACACCACAGTGACAACTGAAATGTGTTTATTTCTTTCGCCGATCATGAAGGCTTGTCAGTTCTTTTTTTTTTTGTATAAGGGAATGTGTGTAATTTTTAGTATTTTCTTGAGGGCACGTATTTTGGGGTATCAATGACATTAATTTTTTTTTTTATTGATATTAATTTTGTACATGGTTTATGGTGTCGCAACTTTCCTCCCCTGACCTTCTCAAATTTCACTAAATCCGTTTAAAACCCCCCTTTTCGAACACAGAAAAACATCCCCTGTAAGAGGGCAGTTTAAAATACAATTGTTTTAAAACGTATTTAAATACTTGTGTTTTAGAAATTTGTTTATAAATACTTTGGGTTGTCTTTTTTTTTTTAAAACGTATTTAAATACTTTATGAGTTTTTAAAATACTTTTTTTAAATCATTTTTAAAAATGTAAAACTTTTTTATCATTTAAATTTTGGCCATAAACCGGCCCAAAATACTGGAATCCTGATTTTATAGTGCCAGGGTTCCCATTGCAAGGGAAAATGTCCTGATTTAAAGGGAAATTTAGGTCTGAGAGGAAATTTTTCAAAGGAAACAAAATCTAAGGAAACCCCTAAGGAATTATTTTTTTCGGACATGTTAAAATTTATGTGTTTTAAAATGTTTTTAAAAATGTTTTTAAAATACAATTACGTTTTGTTTTAGTATTTAAATACATATAAAAAATGTATTTAGTTTTTAGTATTTAAATACTTCAATGTTTTTGTGCCCACCCCGGGGGAAAGGTTTTAACCCCACTTATGGATATCAACACTTTTTTTTTTTCTTTTTTTTAGCAGCCTATTAGGAACTGAAAAAAAATGGGTTCGAGATTAGCCCTTTGGGCCAGACCAAAGTTCTCCGGGGGGGGGAGTAATTTCATTATGTTTTTTCCATTAGCCCAAATGTCTAAAGTGTAAAAGTGTGAGGACATCTGAAAGGGTAGTTTTAGTCCCCGGATGACCCATTTTTGAAACCCCCAGCGCGAAAATCCCCATTTGGTGGGGTACATTGTTGCACGTGTATCTGGTTTTCTATACTAGCATCATGGGCGGTTGACGACTAAATATCGTCCAATGTGTCCCGTCTAAATAAAAAAATAATATGGGCTTTTGTTATAGATTAATTATTTATAAAAAAATTATGAAAAAAAAAATATATTTTTCAATATTTTATTTTTAGCTTGTACTTTTTTTTAGTGAAACAACACTGGTATTTTTCCAAATTAGCATTTTGCTACACCGTTTATCTGTCTATAAAAATAACTAACAGTACAACTATCACCACCACGAGTTTACAACAAATAATGTAAAACATAAAAAGACTTGGCCCGCCGGGGCTTTACTTTCTGCGATAAGAAGTTGGAATGTCGTGGGAGAGGATTTAACCCCATACGATTTAAAAAGGGGGCGGAAATTTTTACTAGGAAATTGCATTTTGGTGGCCATCTTGGATTTCAAAATGGCCGCCAATTTATTTTAATTTTAATGCATGAATCCTGGGATCTTCGTGGAATTTACCAACAACTCTTAAATAGCATTCAGGCCTTTCACGTGTCGCTGTACGCCGGGAAACGAAGACGTGGGGTGAAATTCACTCCTTTATCACATTTTTCTGTGCAAAGAAGGGCCAACCATCTGGACAATTGCCCCCTTTGTAAAGCTCCTTGATGCCCTACGCTTAGGGCCAATATCAGGCGGCTATCGGGCGACCACCTTAAAAACCCTGCCAGACTCCCGACCATCAGCAGGACATGGGGGAAAAATCTGATGGCGTTCGCTCAAAATCCGAGGAGGGGGGCCCTACCAGCCCAATTCGTTTGAATCTCACTCATGCACATGCAGAAGGACTTGTCGACCGTCAGATTGCCTCCTGCATACAAAGGGTTGAGTGCACTGTTGGGTAAGTCCCAGGGACTAAAACTGGTGCAGGATGATGCTACGGGGCTCAGGTGCCAATGACTTGATGGCGACTCTGATGTAATTTTGTGTGCCTGATTTGTTAGCATATGTTGTTCTCTTTTAAAATGCAGGCCAAATTGCCTAAAAAATCTTTATAGACGAAAAACTTTAGCAAATGTAAATTTGGAAAGTCAACCGGTGTTATTTGACTAAAACATGACATGTTCATGATACCCCCCGCTTGCTTATGGGAAATATCATGTATGGTGTTAAATCAGCCCCATACGTTTTTTCCAAAAACTCTTAAAAATAATTAAAAAATTTGCGGCCTTTTAAAATCCAAAGGGCCCCAAAGTGCAGATTTCCTTTTAAACAATTTCCGCCTGCTTATTAGACGTAGGGTTTTTTAAAATCCTCTCCGTACGACATTCCTAACTTGCGTTATCGTCAGAATAGAAAAACCCAGGGCGGCCTAATCATTTTATGCCTTTTTACATATTTTGTTGTAAACCGTGGTGAAAATGATATGTTTACTTGTTGAGTTATTTTTTAGACAGATAAACGGTGTAGCAAAATGCATAATTTAAAAATCATACCGTGTTGTTTCCTAAAAAATAAAAGTTAAAATAAAAATTAAAAAAATATATGTTTTTTTTTCGATAATTGTTTTTAAATAAAATCTAAAAACAAAATGCTTCATATTTTTTTTTATTTAGAGGTACACATTGGACCTATATTTAGTCGTCACCGCACATCGAAGCTATAAGAAGCCCAAATACACGGCAAAAATGTACCCCACAATGTGCTTTTTTCGCCGGGGTGGTTTCAAAAGGGGGTCCATGGGGGCCAAAAGCTCCGTTCTCATATGTCCTCAGCTTTTCTAACCCTGAGTTTCCCCTTGGAAAATCATAATGAGAATTACCCCCCCCCGGGGCATCCTTAAAAATAGGGCCCGGGTTGGGCTAAAGGGAAAAAATTTTGAGGCCTTGATGAGGTATGGGAATAGGTGAGTAATGGGGGGGGTGATGGGTAATGGGTGGGGGGTATGGGTGATGGGTGGGGGAATGGGGGTGTGGAAATGGGGGGAAATGGGTGTGTGGAGGGGTAAGGGTGAGTAAATGGGTGGGGGGGATGTGTAATGGGGGGTGAATGGGTGGGGGGATGGGTATGGGGGGGGGAAATACCATACTTTTTCAGGAATTAGAAGGGCTATTGGAGAGTCTGTTTTTGGGGGGCCGCATATTTCGAAAGTTAAAGGGGCTATCTGGAGAATCTGTGTTTTGTGGGCCCCGGGCCCCCCAAAACAGGGGGTGACCGAAGGCCACCAAAAGCCCCCCGCAGGGGCTAGCCGCAAAACCGCCCTCCGGGGGCTTTGCGGCTAGTATATAAAATACGCACGATGGTGATAGATGATGTCCTGCAAGTTTAACTAAAACCGATGCCCCCTTCGGGGAATAGGATTTGTTTCGACTGATGAAATGGGTGTAAACCCAAATAGGGAGCGGAAAAATATGGTTCTTTAACGGATAATTTTAATATTATTATATATATATAATATATATATATATATTATTTTATATTATTATATATATATTATATAATATATAATATATATATATATAAATTTTTTTTAAAATTAAAATTTATTTTTTAAAATTTTTTAATTTAATTTTTTGATTTTTTAAAATTAAATTTTTAAACCCCCCCAAATTTACTTGCTCCCCGTTTTTCCCCCTGTTCCGCCTTGTTTTTAATAAATTCAAACTTATATAAGAGAACAATTTTTTGATTTCCCTAAAACATAAGCATAAAATAGCATAAACGTGTTATATGTACATTGGGAAAATTCTGTTGTCCAAAAAAGACAAGCCCCCGGGGAATTTTCTTCAACGAATTCCGGCAATAAAATTAAAAATAAAAATATTATATATTTATATTTTAAATTTATTTTTTTAAATTAAAAAAAAAAAATTGGGGGGTAAGGGTTATTATATTGAAGTCGATAGTTCGGGGAAAATACAAAAAATAAAATAAATTTAAAGAAAAAATTTTAATTTTAAAAATAAATATTTATTGTTATAGTAATATTAAAGCAGCGTTTGTGTTGCGGCGTTTTAATTTTTCCCTTTGATTAATTAAAAAATATTTTCAAAGGGGCATAAAGTATGAATGAAAAAAAAAAATTCGTTTTAAAATTTTTTAGAAAACCATAAACACATTTTCATCCGCCGGGTTTTTTTTAAAAAAGAAACACCAAACAGCGCCGTTTGGCCCTGTTTCGTCAGTTTTTTTTCCTTTTTGGTGGGTCGAACAGGGGGAAAAAAAAATAGTTTAAATGTGCCTGTAAATTTTTTTTTGTAAAGCCAAAATTTTTTATCATTTCCTTTTTGCAAAAATTTGCTTTGGGGATTCAAAAAATTGCTGCACTTTTTTGCATCATCAGCCGTTTTTTAAATAATTAAAAACAAAATAAATTCCCCACCCAAAACCCCCCCCAAACGCAAAACCCACCTTTTTACTCACTAACCTCCCCCCCACCCGGAAAAAAGCGGGGGGGTTTTTTGTTTTTTCCCCTGCCCTTTTTCCGAACCCGGGGGCCTTTTCCACAAAAAACAAAAAAAACGGGCAACCCGGGCCAAAAAGGAAAATCCCCCCCCCCCCCCCCCCCCCATCCCACCGGCTTTTTTTTAGTTTTGGGTTCCCCAAACCGTGGGGGGGGTTTGGGGGGGGGGGGGGGCGTTTCGGTGTGGGGTGGTGTGTAGAGACGGGGTGTATGGGGTGGACGGGGGTGGTAGGAAATTTCGGGGACTGGCGTGTGGTAGTAAAAAGGGGGGGACTGGGGTGTAACATCTTGTGTAAGGGGTTGTTGTTTAAGGGGGTTGTTGGGGAAGGGGTTGTTGTGTGTAAGGGGGGGGTTTGTGTGTAAGGGGGTTGTTTTTTTGTAAGGGGGGGGTTCTGTTAAGGGGTGTTTTTGGAAGGGGGTTTTGTGTTAAGGGGGGTTGTGTGGTAAGGGGATTGTTTTTGTGTAAGGGGGTTGTTCGTTAAGGGTTGTTGTGTGTAAGGGGTTGTTGTTGAAGGGGGGGTTGTGTGTAAGGGGATTGTTTGTGTGTAAGGGGTTGTTCTGTTTTAAAAGGGGGTTTTTGTGTGTAAGGGGGTTGTTGTTGAAGGGGGGGTTGTGTTAAGGGGGGGTTTTGGGGTAAGGGGGGTTTTTGTTTAAGGGGGTTTTGTGTTAAGGGGTTTTTTGTTTTCCCCTAATATCTGTTCGTCCGCCTCGTATTCTTTTTCAAAAATATAGGGTTTGGCTCCCTCACAATCTGAGTTCGTTTTCTTTATAGTATACCGAGTACGTCATTTATTTTGGTCTCAGATTTAGCATCGTACTCAGTCTGTAACACCGCAGATTCACTGTTTTTTAGACACCTTTAAAAATCGCTTTCTCACATTGCCGACAGGTGCCGCAGGAGAAGATGTTTTTACATTGGAGCCCTCCTGTGACGTCATCAAAAATATTCGTCCCTGTTGGGGGGAAAAAACATTTCGCGCGCTTTTTTCAAAAACGGGTTTTTATGGAAAAAAGGCCCGGAAAACAATTTTTTGGTGGATTTGGTTTTTTTGAAAGTACTACAAAAAAGGGAAAAAAAAAAAAGGGCTGGACGATTTCTTTAAACAATTCCTAGGGGAATAAAATTTTTTTAAATGTGTTAGAAATTGCTAGGAGTTTATAGTCCTACACTTTTTTCCCCCCCCAGACACGTTTTATATATATTATATATATATATTTATATAATTATATACGCACGAAAGGGGTTTAGATGATTCCTGCAAAGTACAACTGAACCAAAGCCTCACTTCGGATAAAATTTATTTTCCCCTGGGAATAGGTATGAAAATAGGGGAATATTTAATATATTATATATATTAATATATTATAATATATTTTATATTGCTATAATATAATTACCATCTATATATTTATATATAATACTATATAAAATAATATATATAATATATAATATAATTTTAATAATATATAATTATATATATACTATATATATATATAATTATTTTATATATATATATTATAATATATTTAAAATTTAGTATTATATGTATTATAATATATATATATATTATAGATATATATATATATATTATATATGCACTATAGAATCTGAATATCTATCCATCCATATAAGTTCTTGGGATCAACTCAATACCAGAAACACCACGACATGGCGCTTGAAGTAAGGAAGAGGAAAAATGGTCGCAAGACGAGACTTCCACAGTTTTAAACCTGAGCTGCATAGGGGGCTCAGCTGACGCAACCGGTAGTGGCTCGGCGTCATCAACCATGATACTCTGCCCCAAAAGGTCTCTGGCCCACACACATTTTTGTACTCTTACACGTATTATCAACTCCATAAGATATCTAGATAACTGAACTATCATCGTTTCACAAGACATTACTCCACATCATGAATATTATCCATACATAACTATACCTATAATAGATATGTGAGCAAAATATTGGCATTTAATTGCCCATTATTCGGAGAGATAGAAAATGAGATTATTTCTATAATTCCCGATTATCTCGTAAGCAGTTCATTGTTTTTAGTTTTCACGGTGACTCATCGCCCTTCTTTCTAACCGCCATATTTTCTCATCTTTTTTCCTTCCTACGCGCCATTTTGTTTATCTTCTTTCGTTCTTTCCCCCATTTCTTTCCCTTTCTCCACTCCCCCCCCCGACATCCCGTGTGGGGGTCAAATTCTGGAAAATTTATTCCGCGATCATTTGATACTAATGGGTTCAATCTTTTCATCTTCCCCAGCTTCTGATCAGATCGAGGAAAACACTCCTAGATTCTTATGTCCTTTCAAAAATAATCCCCATCGTTATCGATCAGTTCATACATGATTGTTAGTAAAGTTATGCGCTAAATTGAAAGTCTAACAAATTTCTATGAACCCTTCCATACCCTCTCACTCTTGAAAACGCGTTCGACGTTTGACATAAAAAAACCCCACCTTCTTGGGTATTGGATTAAACATATTAAATTCTTCTAATATCAAAGTAACAGGTCGTATTATAGGCAGCTTTCTTAGGTACACCAGTTTCATTATTTAATTATTTATTTCGGGATTATAAGCTATTCTTTTAAGGTCACGTCTAGACCATTAAAACAATTCCCCTTTTTTTCTGCCGCGGGCGCTGGGTAACTCGGGGGACACCAGTCCCCCATCCATCCTTCCCGTAGGTAAGTCGCCCGACATTCGATCCTTTTTCCCCCCCCCCCCCCTTTCCTTGTTATCTATATTTCCAAATATGGGTATCTATGTTTAGTTTTCGCTACGTAAAGGAGGTCTGCCCATCCTTATAAGTATTATTAACCAGCCCTCCATCCATCCTTCCCGTAGGGAGAGGCTTCGACGGGAGTGACTCACTCCTTCCTCTTCAAGCCACATGGTCTGTGAATACAAAAAACAACTCATTCTCTCACATTTTCTCCCCTATATATATATCTTCCATGTGTAATTATAAATATTCAGCGGTATGTTACTTAAGTGAAAGAAAATTCATTAAATAGGATTCAGTGAGGAGATTTTATGCTCATAAGAGCTTTCTTTCATCAAATAGGGAGAGCTTCCTGTATAAGGGTGTAAAGTTTTTTCTTACATCCGATTAGAGTTTTTCCGGTTTTTGGATTAACCCTTATATGTTGTATGTGATCTCAAGAAAGAGACATACTATTTCAGTATGAATAATTATGAATGTTTTTTTTTCAAATATAGTTTTTGTGTTTTATTATAAACCCCCAGGTGATTATTCTGTGTTAGGACAGAAATTTCCCCCACATTTCCCAAAAAGAGTCAGCCTCACTCGTATAGTTCCACGTATCAATCACGACTCCCAAGAAAAATCTAATCTTAATATTATTCAACGCGCCCAGGGAGAAAACCCAGAAAACTACTCGCCTGAGCTGGGGGCAGCATCCCCTTAACTCACACCCTGTTCCCTTAACCTAAACCCTTACCCCTTCCCTTTAAACACTTCCCCCATTTCAGTACTCTCCGCAGTGAAAGTGGTCAAACTATAATCACATAGTGAAGTCATAAGACTAAGTTAAATCCTCCATTCAATTTGAAATCAATGAAAAGTCATAATCAATTAATATCATTCAAGTAACTTTTGACCATTTATAACTCCCCATAGGAGTTACCAGAAAAACACGGGTATTTTGGGCGGTGGGATTTTATTTGTATGGGTCATAAGATACGTATTCATTTAAAGCCTTTTCGAAACCCACAATTCAGGCAACACACTGGTGACTATAGCGGTGGGTTATTATTTCCTACAAATAACACAGAATATCCTTGGGGCAAGTAGCTAATAGACTCAAATTCAGGAAATATGTAAAAAGTTTCATTAGTAGGCCACAGTAAACCTCCCAATCATTCGATGTCCCAGGAGCTGAAATTAGGATTTTAGAGCTTCGGGATGAAGGGCAATTTTTTTCTCAGATAGACTAATAGTGTCCTGGTATGGCCACATTATCTGTGCATTTTGTGGTTAGGTAGCAATGAATTGACGATAGCATGGATCCCGGTTTCTTTTGCTTCCCTATCAAGGAAATTACGCCAAAATAGAGAGGAATTGTGAGGCGATAGTATGCATCTGCTTAATAGAACCATGCATTTTTTCAGAAAGAGAACCACATCTATTAGTCCGGGAAACCCGATGTCTTTCTATTGACCGACGGAACAGGGGAATCGAGTCCCTACCTGTGTCTATAAGAGGTTTTTTCTTCAGCGTCATCATGAGTTGTAAAGATACCTATTCCCCAGATGAAAACGAAGGAGGAGGGAGCCGGCAGAAATAATAAGACGGATAAAAGATTAAAGGGAAGAAATAAGAGCTGGCCGAAGGAAGAGAATGGAATTAGGGAAAAGAGGAAATCAAACGAACTCTTTCCTTACCCCTAAATTATCCACGGATAGCGTGGAAGAGGAAATCAACGAACCCTTTCCTTACCCCCCCAATTATCCACGGATAGTGTGAGAGGAAAATCAAACGAAACCTGCCATGCCTCTAAATTATCCAGGGAAATGGCGTGAAAGGGGGACTCTCAAACCTCGAGATATTCCAGTATTAGAGCTACATAAACTGCAAGGCCTTGACGCAACGGCCCGACTCCAAATGTTCTTTGAATTATAGAACAATGTACTCAAGCGACCCCAACACGCATCCAAATTCCCAAAAGGGAGTGTGCTCAGAACTCTCAATCTTAATTCACAGCTATCAAACGAACCATAAAGTAGAGACTTGGGCGACACTTTAGAAATCTTTTCGAGACCGAGTTTACCACCGAAAGGGGAGTGTTGAAAAGGCCTGGCAGAATTGGAGGCAATGAGTTACGACTGGGAAATCTCCTCAAGCTTTCACACATCGTTTTATTTGCCAACATGCGGTGATTGCGACAAAACTCCCAAATGAAAAATTCCCCGACCGTGATAAGACAATAAGAGAAAACTGTGGTACGGACTACCAATCGCGTCGCGAAAAAATTAGAGGGATTCCTAGATGAAGGATATCCCCTAAAACAATTCCTAGACCGCATCGAACACGAGCGGCAAATACTCGAAGAAGACACAACTCCAAGGTTAATATGATCCCAGCACATAGAAGAAGGAAAAGTGCTAGACGAAAAAGAAACAAATAGTTCCAAAACATTTCCAAAAACTCCGAACCCACCAAAGACGAAGTGGGAAAAGTCTAAACCAACAAATCCAAGAACTAAAGGCCAGTTTGGCCCAAGTGAAACTAGAAAAATCATCCTCCCACGCGAGTCCTTCACGGAGGAAAACATTCACTCAAAATAATTGCGCTTATTGTCAATCACAAACGCAAAACCTTTCCCGGGGGTGCTGGAGAAAACCTCCACTAGGTCATTGTTTCGACTGTCGCAAACCCGGGTTTGCCGGGGGGGAAAGATCGAAATTGTCCCTGGACGTGCCCAGCCAATAGTCCTCAACATCCAGGTCAAACTCAAAACCCTAGACAATTAGCATGCTGAACGGTGACGATATTTCACCCACTATCCACGTGAATAAAAACGGGAAGATATTTAAAGCGGTAGTAACACAGGAGTGGTTTATACTTTAATCAAAAAATGCACAGCAAAACGGATCGGAGGGAAATAAATAAACGCGGAATCCTCCTCACCTCGTAGGAATCCAGACACCCCGTTGAACATTCTCGGCATGATATGGGCAGAAATTAAAATCGGTGACGGGCAAAAGTTTAAAAGGGGTTTTCCCCCGTTATCCCAGACTCTTATCTCAACGGCGATGTACTTCTTGGGTGTGACACCCCAAACAAAAGCCACTCTTACCTGGGTGGTAAAATTTAGAGCAATGCGCTGGGGCGATCCCCCCTACCGTGAATCACATCCGTCGAAAAAGAACAAAATAAAAAGAATACAGCAAAACCCGGGGGAAGTCGTGAAACCCGAAACCCTTCCAGATAAATCTTCTCACTCCTATGAAAAAAACCCCTTACCATTCCGTTTCCAGCAGGTACGTAAATGAGTTACCAGTTCTAATTTTCCTTGTCTACCCCGGGAAAGGTTAGCAAAAATAGTTACCCTTACTTAGTACAAGTATCAGCAGAAAATTCATTTTCATTCCCTTCACAATAATACCAAGAAGGAAAAAGTTTTGTGCAAGGCACTATACTCGGGTCGTACGACAAAGTGGAATTCCTCACAGCGCACACAATCAATTCTTTCTGAAGTCCACATGACTTGATACCGGTAAATGATAACGCACAGCCGAAAGGAACTCGACCCAAAGGTTAAACGAATAATCAGGGACAAAAATGGAAACACCTGACTATTTCAGAACAACAAGAATTACAACAAGTAATTCTAGAAAATGATCCGCTTTTCATCCTAGATCCAAAAGAAATTAGGTCTCATAAATTGGTCCTCCGGTTCATATAAAAGGGGGATGACCGCAGCCCAGTCGAGGACCCTCGTCCGGGACCCGAGAAAGCCAAGGAACAAATTTCACATATGCTTCAAGATATGGCAGAAAGAATATCATAGAAAAATCCACGGCCGCGTGGTTATCACCGATCGTCTTGGTAATAAACCGGGTGGGAGTAAAGAATGTGTTTAGACTATCGACACATAAAAACATCTCGCCACCCATATCTAACCTCTTCCACGATTGGAAGAATTGGTAGAACAAGCCGCGGGCCAAAGTATTAAAGTCACCTTAGACATGCGCGAAGCATATTTCCAATATTACTCGAAAGACGAAAGCCGCGATCTAACCACTTTCAGCGACGGTGTCACCTTATATCGTTTTTCGACGCCCACCATTCGGTGCTAAACTTCTCACCCGCTATATTTCCAGGGGGATGGCTTCAGTATTAACTCCCCTCCTTTAGAAGGGATGGGTAAAAAACTACCTGGACGACTTAATTCTATGGCTCCTACGTTTCCTCTTCTTTTGGAACGTCTTAATCAACTCTTCGAAGTCCTTACTACAATGGGGTGAAACTCAAACCCCAGTAAGTGGGACCTTTGGACTTAAAGAATCCACTTTTCTCGGTCATCGGGCTCAGCCGAAGGAGTAACCCGGGCCTAAAAACGTGGAAGCCGTTTCAAAAAAGAAAGCTCCAAAACTGTAAAGGAAATCCGACGTTTCTTAGGGATGTGTGGTTTCTATAGGAAGCATGTTCCTTCGTTCGCGAAAGTTGCAGCTCCACTTACAAATTTAACAAAAGCTCCCGTCCCCTTTCACCTGGACGGAGGAGTGTCACATGCGTTCGAACATCTCAAGTCGTGCCTGATAAATGGGACCTGTCCTGGTAAGGGCACAAATTCATGAACCTTTCATTCTCACAAAAGACGCGAGTAACACTCACGTCGGAGGGGTTCTAAGTCAAGTTCAGTCAAACGGTTTAAATTGCCCCATTGGTATTTCTCCAAAAACTGAATTCTTGCGAAACCGTTACTCCGCGACCGACAAAGAAGCGTTGGCCCCTAGTTCTCACCTGTAGAAATTTTCATCATTATCTATGGGGCTCAAATTCTCAATTGTCACGGATCACCACCCTCACCAGTATTTTTAAAAAAGAAAAACTAATCTCCCCGAATGACCAGGTGGATCCTAGAGATGCGCGAATATATTATGAGATTAAAAAACCTGAAAGGCAAAGATAACTTCGTCGCGGACCATCTGTCGCGTCCCCGTGGAATGATAACCCGCCGACCCGAGACTACAATGGTGGGACTCAACCAACCACAATTCATTCTCGTCAAAAGGGGAAAAACCCGTGTGGAAAGAGTTGGTGGAATATCTGGAGGGAGGTAGAGTTCCTACCAACGCAAAACCGAAAGCCCTTTTGGGTCAGTTTACGGTAAAAGATGACATACTATATTATGTTCGAGAAAAAACCGATGGAGCCTACAATATGTCCTCATAAATTTCCCCGTAGTAAAGACCGGGCTCGCTCTCCAACATGCGCATGAATTATCAGGTTTACTTAGGACAAAAGAAAACCATCAAAAAAGCCGGGAGCTATACTATTGGGCAAATCTCAAAGTAATGTGTGTGAGTATGTCAAAACTTGTGTAACTTGCCCGAGATTCAAAAGGAAATAAGGGTTACAACCCAAACCCCGGAAGGAATTACCTCCAGTAGATAAACCTTTAGAAAGAATAGGATAGACCTCATGATATGGTAGCCGGAGAACAAGGGTTCCGGGTTTTGTTATGACGGTAGTCGATCATTACAGTAGGTTTGTTAGGTTCTTCCCCTTAAATCCAAACAAAACACAAAACATCATAAAGACCATGTGGCAGTACCTGGCGGACTATGGGACACCCCCCCAACATCGTCCTGGCAACGGAGGGAGTTCACCACCGGGAGTTTTCCAGCAGTTCTGCACACGACACCAAATCACTCTCTGCTATACGACCCCCTATCACCCTCAAGGAATTCGGTGACCCAGAGGATGCACAGGACCCCGAAGTCAGTCCTCTCGACCCTGTGTCAAGGACACCCTCTGAGTTGGCCCACATTGTTGCAGCCGTGCCAAATCACTATGAATCAAGCGGTACACACCTCCACTGGCAACAACCCTACTTCGCTTCTTCTCTCGTCATGCCCCAAGGCTTGTTGGAGCATCTTTCCCGAACTCGAGGAGAACAAGACGACATGGGCGTGGCACACGCTCTAATCCGCGAGACGCATCAGAAAATGTCGCGGGCGGGACAGGGACGTCGCAAACAGAAAACGAAAAATCAAGTGGTGGAGGTAGGAGCACTGGTATGGGTCAAAAAGAGACCACAATACCAGGCACGTGCCGTAAAATCAATGTGAAATGGGATGGGGTCTATAGATGGGGGAAGTACGTTTGGGTGGGAGCTCATACGTGGTAGAGAATGTTTTCACAGAAAACAAGTGCAAAGAGCCGCCGAAACAAATGAAGCCTTATTATGGCAGTGAGAGTGGTTATAGAACCGGGGGGAGGGTCCTACAACCCGACCCGGTGGACGAGCAACTAGCCCCTCGTGTCAGGAGACCTCCTAAAAGGCTCTTGAGGAAATGAATTTATTTTTAGGTTAAGATGTGTTAGAAATTATACTGGTCCAAGAGGTAGTGGGTGTCAGACTAGATGAAATAATTTGGGCCAGGAGATTTCTCATTTCTAGAAGTCGGAGTGTCTGGTTTTCACGGGCTCAGCCTGGTTCGTGGGAGGAGTATTTTAATTCGGGATAGTAGTACTGCTTCTCATTTCACAGTCAGCCAGCTTGCGGTGTGGCGGGCATTTCAGGACTCGTAAGGCTCTCGTTATCTAACTTGAGGGTAGCCGGTGTGCGCCCCCGGACGAACCTTTTGCGACGAAAAAGTAGGGACTGAGTCAGGTTTGACAACCACGTCACTACCCAGTTTTTAGGTTGATTGGGATACTTTCCTTTCATTGAATATTCGTGTAATCTAAACACAAGCAGACACCCGTTTTCAAAGAACAGAAGAATTTCCATTAAATTCACTCTAAATGCGTCCCCTACACACCTCCTCTTGACGCAGCTTTAAAACGGAACACGATCCGTAAGTAGTTTTAATTTGATATTGAAAATTTAAATTTTCCCCGGGGAATAGACCGTGTGTAATGCCCATTATTCGGGAAGATAGTATGAGAATTATTATCATATAATTCCCGATTATCTCGTAAGCCAGTTCATTTTGTTTTTAGTTTTCACGGTGACTCATCGCCCTTCTTTCTACACCGCCATAATTTTCTCATCTTTTTTCCTTCCTACGCGCCATTTTGTTTATCTTCTTTTCGGTTCATTCCCCGCCATTTCTTTCCCTTTTTTCCCCTCCCCCCCCCGACTGCCGTGTGCGAGTCAAAATTCGTGGGATAATTATTCCGCGATCAGTGATACTAAAGGTTCAAATCTTTTTCAAACTTTCCCCAGCTATCTGATCAGATCGAGGAACACTCCTAGATTCTTAATGTCTTTCAAAAAAATCCCCATCGTTATCGTCATGTTCATACATGGATGTGTTAGTAAAGTTATGCGCTAAATTGAAAGTCTACCAATTTCTATGAAACCCTTCCTACCCTCTCACTCTTGAAAACGCGTTCGGACGTTTGACATGAAAAATAACACACCCTTCTTGGGTATTGGGTTAAAAATATTAAATTCTTCTATATCAAAGTAACAGGTCTGTATTATAGGCAGCCTTTTCTTAGGTACACGAGTTTCATTATTTAATTAGTTATTTCGGGATTATAAGCTATTCATTAAGGGGCACGTCTAGACCATTCAAACAATTCCCCTTTTTTTCTGCCCCGGGGCTGGGTACTCGTTGGACACCAGTCTCCATCCATCCTTCCCGTAGGTAAGTCGCCCGACATTCGTCCTGTTTCCCCCCCCCCCCCCCTTTCCTTGTTATCTATATTCCAATATGGGTATCTATGTTTAGTTTTCGCTAACGTAAAGGAGGTCTGCCCATCCTTATAAGTATTTTTAACCAGTCTCCATCCATCCTTCCCCTAGGAGAGGGTTCGACGGGGGTGACTCACTCCTTTCCTCTTCAAGCCACATGGTCTTGTTTAATACACAAAACAAATCATTACTCTCACATTTTCTCCCCCATATATATTCTTCCATGTGTAATTATAAATATTCACGGGATTTACTTTTAAATGAAAGAAAATTCATTAAAAAAGGATTCAGTGAGGGGGAGTTATGCTCATAAGAGCTTTCTTTCATCAAATAGGGAGAGCTTCCCCGTATAAGGGTGTAAATTTTTTTCTTACCTCCGATTAGAGTTTTTCCGGTGTTGGATTAAACCCTTATTTTGTATGTGATCTCAAGCAAGACATACTATTTCATATGAATAAATAGGATGATGTTTTTTTTTCAAATATATTATTGTGTTTATTATAAACCCCAGGTGATTATTCTGTGTTAGGACAGTAATTCCCCACACTTCCCAAAAGTCAGCCCCACTCGGGATAGTTTTCCCCGTATCAATCACGATACCAAGATAAATCTAATCTTATATTATTCAAACGCGCCCAGGGGGTAAACCCAGAGAACTACTCGCCTGAGCTGTGGCAGCATCCCCTTAACTCACACCCTGTTCCCTTAACCTAAACCCTTACCCCCTTCCCCTTAAAACACTTCCCCCCTTTCAGTACTCTCCGCAGTGAGAAGTGGTCAAACTATAATCACTAGTGAAGTCATAAGACTAAGTTAAATCCCCCCATTTTAAGTTTTTAATCAAATGAAAGTCATAATCAATTAATATCATTCAAGTAACGTTGACCAGTTATAACTCCCCATAGGGGTTTTCCAGCAAAACACAGGTAGTTTTTGCGGTGGGATTTTTATTTGTATCGGTCATAAATACAGTATTCATTTTTAAAACCTTTTCGAAACCCACAAATTCAGGCAACACACTAAACATTTTCTTTCACATTCTTTGCTTCAACTCCTATTATTCCTGTAATTTTTGCTTGCATTGAATTATTCACTGTATCGGAATCTTACATTTTTCCTATTATATGGTATGGGGACACGTGGTAATGCAACATAAGTAGATGGTAAAAAATGCCATGAACATAAAACTTTTGACGGAACAGCTTTTTTGCCGTGGTAGCGTCGCTTCCCCCAGCCTCGTCGGCACTATTTCCCTCGCCCAGGGGTTTATTACCCTCCCCTCCCAGTCACAGCTCTGTGTCTCCACCCCCCAGTGTTCCAGCCAGAGTTATACACTATATGTGTAGGTATATACTTTGTGGAGCTATACACGAGTTATACACTTTGTGGAAGAAATTTATAAGTAATTTTGATATAATCCTATAAATACATTTCTATATACACTTTACAACAGGTATAAAACTTACCATTAAAATAATAAAATTGTTGCAGTGACAATGGAGAATGTTATTAATATAAATGAACCTACACAGATATCAAATATCTCTTCAAATTACAAATAAACCCAAATCCGCGCTCTATGGATGCTGGGCAGTTACAGATTAGAGGAAGCAGCTTGACATCACACAGGTATGTCCGGCGTTATCAAGCTACCAAATGATATTCAGAAAATACTGAACCTAGCACCGTGTTCACGAGACATTGCTGCATATCACGAGCACAAATTAATTACAGTAGGTCATACCTAGAATAAGATAATGAACGTAAAATAAAAGTGCATAAACATTTCACGTCACCTTCTTTGCTTCAACTCTTTATTATTTCTATAATTTTGCTTGCATTGAATTTTCATTCACTGTCTCGGAATCAACACACTCTTCCGATTATGTTGGTATATGACACATACCAATGCAAAAATAAGCAGGCGATAAAAAAAGACAATAAAATAAAACTTGTCCGTCTGCCAGTGAATCGCCGAGTATCATGCCATGATACTCGGCGATTCACTTATTTTCTTTTCTTATTTTGGTTTCTTATAGTGACGCCTGTGAGGCTCATGCCGCCCCCCTGTGTCCTCCGATGCACTCGCAGTCGAAGGTAGAGTTGATAGGCAGGGCATGTGGGTGTTCTTAGGCCACTCGACGATGCAGAAAGGTTTTGGGTTTCTTCGGGGATCGAACTCGGGTCACCGAGAACGCCAGTCGGAGACTCTAAGGCCCGCACCGAGAGTTGAAGGCGGTAAAGCGACGAACAACGAGGTAGCGACGAACGGAAAACCTTCGTATCTTTACCGAGAGTCGACACTGGAGGTTGGTTGAGATTTCACGCCTGCGGCAATGTATTGGTAACAATGTTGCTTCAAACTGCGGAGCCAGCAGTACGACTAAAATAGTGTATAATGCGAATTTGTCCTTATACTCATCACAAACATCAACAGAAACGTTGCGATCGGCTATGAAGTTGATGATATATATATTTAATTAAGTTAATTAACAGTAGAGGCGTGTATACGTAAGTTTCTCTTACCGCTCATGTGAACATATGCGGTACGAGAAATGTGCTGGCGGGTTCTGGCAGCGACCTTGATGGCGGCGGCGGCTAAAGCAATAGCCGCCCCGTTACCCTGAACCTCCTTCATTATTGTCACTAAAATCACTTATTGCCGCATATGTAATACCTAATAATCTTATACTTATACTTAAATACATATTGGCAAGAATTTTTTTAGCATATCTCTTAATCCCTCCAGATTAGGAATGTAATAAAAATTCATCGAAGGTTGAGTGAAGACACGGGGATACCCGTGTCTCCAACCTTGACCGCCAACCGCGTCCCTGCTCTTCGTTCCAAAATGACAGAGTTTTTTATCCGTCTTATGACGAAGGTCTGCCGTTCGTCGTTCTACCGCCTACCGTCATGACTCTCGGTACGGGCCTAAATAGCTCCGATACCGAAACCGGTATCGGTGCTCCGCTACCGCCTAACCCCCTCTCCCCCCGCTCTCTCCTGCCCTCGCTTCCTCCCTGTTTCTCTACTTTCTTTCCGCACTCAAATTTATATTAGTCGTATTATATTAGGTGGTTCTCTGCTTTATATATTTGTTTTATAATTCTTCTCCATTAACTCCTCTCTCTCTCTCTCTCTCTCTCTCTCTCTCTCTCTCTCTCTCTCTCTCTCTCTCTCTCTCTCTCTCTCTCTCGTCAGAGTATCAGAGATACACAGATGTGTGTGTGTGTGTGTGTGTGTGTGTGTGTGTGTGTGTGTGTGTGTGTGTGTGTATTCCCCTTCTAATATCTAGGACCGTCGATAAGGTATTTAAAAGGAAGTGACACGCCAGGAGGTTTGGGGTGAGCGGATTTTTTGCCGGGCTATGGCGGGGAGTGTACTTTGGGCATATCCAGAACAGTTCCAGAATTTCGTACCTGCAGCAGTAATGTGATGATATGAGATGCATAAATGACTTCCTTGACCCTGAACAAATGGGAATAGACACCAAGATTGTAACTCTAGCACCAATAATATAGAGGTTAAGCAATATTCTGTATATGCGATTGGCGGCCATTTTGTTTTTGACCCATACAAAAATTCCTCAAGGGTGCCAAAGTGCACCCGGCTGATTCTGGCTCGGGACATGCCAGACTACCACAATCAACCATAAAAGTTCATACATACCACAAAACACGCTTCCCCCTCATATCCACTGGACTATTGGTGTTGATATCCACCTCACGGGCTTCATGCTGCTGCTGTTGCTGCTGCTGCCGAAGGCCGCGCTGCCAGACGTGGATGAGACCCTTGCTTGTATTTCATCTCTTTACTCATATATATGACTAATATCCATCCAAATGTAATCATATGTCTACATTCACCTAGTGAAATGATATTTCATAGCATACCAAGCAATAATAAGCGAGCCTGGAGACTTCCTACCTCAGCTAATACCGGTCTCGAGCAGTCGTTGGCCAGTCTGCACGTTTACGACCAAACCTACGACTTTTCCGCGCTGTGTGTTCCTGTTACGACCGACGTCGGACTTCCGACCAAAAAAAGGTCATAAAGTGTTTTGTGGCTTCCCCCCCTGTCCTGCTCTTTGCAGAGCACCCCGGCAAGGAAAATGACCCTCGCAGGACATATTTCCTTGCCTGCTAGAAGAGTCTCGTATTGCGACCAATTTTCCTTCTCTTCCTTACTTCAAACGCCATGTCTTTGTGTTTCTGGTATTGCAGTTGATCCCAAGAACTTATATGGATAGATATTCACGATTCTTATAGTGCATAAAATATATATATATATATATATATATATATATATATATATATATATATATATATATATATATATATATATATATATATATATATATATATATATATATATATATATATTTATATATATATATATGTATATATATATATATATATATATATATATATATATATATATATATATATATATATATATATATAATATATATATATATATATATATTCCCTGCCATATTTTTCCAGCTACCTAGTTCCTCAGTCGAACAATATCCTATAATCTCCGAAGTGAGGAATTGGTTTCAGTTGAGCTTTGCAGGACATCATCTATCACCATCGTGCGTATATACAGGGAGGTCCCGAAGATACGAGCAGTTAGGTTCCACCTGGCATACTCGTAAAGTGAAATCTCGTATAACGAAACACATAACTAATGGTAAAATATAGGTTTGGTTCCAGAACCCCATCAATTAAAAAAAGAAGAAAAAAAAAGACATGTTTTTCAAGCTAAAATAAACTATAGCAAACACAACAAACACACAGCGTCTATATTACCCACACTGTACTACCTATTCTGTAGAAAAAGCATTCTGAAAGAGAAAATAGCACACAAAATAACATAACTGCACATTAATTAAACATAAAACATGCATAACACTCACAAGTGGTAATGTTGTGTGGGGAGACAGGAAGCTGGCACATAGTCAGCAGAGAGTCCCTGTTTTCTCTCTCCGAGGCTCGAGAGAAAACAGGGATGACTGCGTAACGTAGTCACCCCTGTTTTCTCTCACCCCTGCAAACGCAGTCTGCATTTGCAGGGATGACTGGGTTAGAGTTCTTCCTCCTCCCCTTGATCACTTGGGGAAGAGGAAAGATCCTCGGTGCTGCCGCGTGATACAATAGACTCGAGAGGGTAGGGTATGTAAGGGACAAGGGAGGGGTGCGCAGACGTCTTCCACTGCCCACAAACTCGTCTCTGCACATCTGAATCATTGTACATCGTCCAGGGATGTGAATTTTTGTAGGCCACATTGTCGTACCGAGCCACCAGAATTATCATATTATCAGATTGATTATATTATCGTACAACCTTAGGTAAAATCATATAGTCAGTGAAGGACTTTATAATTTTAGTAAATAACTTGTAATTTACTTTAGTAAATAACTTGGTAATTTTACTCACCCCAGTTTGAATGTCGTAGCATTGGATTTTCGATCTCGTATATTGAAAATAGACCCTAATTTACACATCTCGTATCATCGGAATCTTGTATATCGAATGCTCGTATAACGGGACCTCCCTCTAGTATATATATATATACAAACGTGTCTAGGGGGAAAAAAGTGCTTAGGACTAGTAAACTGCCTAGCAACTTCTAAGCAGCATTTATAGACTATTATTACCCTAGGACATTGCCTAAGACAAAAAGTAACTTATGGCACATTTGAAACGTAATTTGTTTCACTAAGTCCTCAGACCTACCTATACAAAGGAAGAATAAAACTGACAGCAACAGGGCCAAACGGCGCTGCCTGTGTGACTACTTTCTACCACTATCCTCAAGGCAGGAGTCGGAAATATGTGTTCATGTTTCTAAAAAGGTTAACGTATTTTTTTTTCCAGTTCTATACTGTCTAGGAAACACTGTGAACAGTATGTCAAATTATATCAAAGTTACAATTTGAAAGCGCCGCAACATCAAATCATTGCTGCCTATATATATATATTATATATATATATTATATATATATATATATATATATATATAATATATATATATATATATATATATATATATATAATATATATATATATATAATAATATATATATCTATTTTATTTTATTTTTGTATTCTCCCGCAGCCTATCGACTCTGCGGAACTACTGAATAAGGCGCCTTCATCCCCCGGGGCGAGAGCTTTGTTCTTCTTTGTTGGACTTTCCAGGAAAACTGTCACCATATCTGTCACAAATATAAACTCATCCATACGATATTTTATGATAAGTTTATTGCCGGTAATGTCGTTGAGGAGAAAATCCCTACGCTTGTGTTGGCTTGTCTTGTTAGATATGGACTGAATGCAGTAGTAGTATTCCCAAAGCGTGTATCAGTTATGATACACGCTTTATGGCATAGTTATGGCAATTATGTGTCAGCTCTTGAATATCATAAATATATGTCATACATCATCTATAATAATATAAGCGATGTGTCTGTCTGTCTGTCTGTCTGTGTGTGTGTGTGTGTGTGGTATAGGTTCCGCCCCCCGTGGCCCAATCCCATCATATGGCACATTTTTGGAACCAGGTCGACCAGGGGAAGGTTTTAAGCCCACTTATGAGATGATTCGATCACTTTTTTTTCTTTTTTTTTTAGCAGCCTATTAGCGAGAATTGTGAAAAAAAGTGGGTTGCGAGAATTGAGGAAACTTTGATGTAGGGTGATGGGTAATGAATGAGTGAATGGGTGGGGTGATGGGTAATGGGTGTGGGGTGATGGGTGAGTGAATGGGTGGGGGGTAGACCTGTTCAGAAAACAATTTTTTCCTATTTTTATATCCTCCTGCACGGTTTCCAATGCTTTTTGACCTGGAAAAGTCGAAAATTACAACCATTATAAGCCAAAATGTCAGGAACCTTTGCCTCATGAAGCATGAAGTTCTATTCTATACACGTTTTCTGAAACGCCAGTTTCGGAGCATTTTGATGTTTGTTTTCGCCTATTTTTTCACCAATAAATGGGCATAAGCAGGTTAAAGCAAGTAATTAGATACTGACTGAAACATCAAAATGCATAGAAACATTTATGGAAATATTACATGTGATATTTACAGACAAATTTTCAAAAAAATTAAACTAAATATAAATTATTTCACTCTAGTCACAAATTCACAATGGTTTTAGCATGACATCTAATGGTCTGTTATGTTTGTTGCAGATCTGTTGAAACCTGCTAACAAATCCAGAGCTACTTCACAAGATAACTTCACTATGGCAGTAAGCAAGGAGCTCCGAGGACGCAAAGTTGACATCTCAAAACCCTCCACCTGCAGTCCAGAGACAAGCGTCACGCCGCCCTGCTACTAGATCTGCTACAGAAACCTTCCTGATCGGCTACCCATCATCCAGCATCAGTGGCTCCCAGTTACCCACCAACAGACAGGCCTTCCAGTACTTCCTCCATCTCCAGAGTTTGCCAGAAAATACAGGGAATCCTAAGCATCAAGACCTCGCCAATGAAACAGTGGAGGCTATCATCCCATTCTTGGCAGATGGCTAGGATGAAGACCATGACCAAGTACAATGCAGCGCAGCATTTCATGACACTTCACAAAAAGCACAGAGATCTAGCAAGGAATAAAGGTAGAACAGGTGACCCTGGAGGGAAAAGGAGTGCCTTTGTCCTGGAATTAGATAGCCTGTTCGACATAGGAGCTTCAGATGCCATCCAGGAAATAGAGAGAAACCGACTGCTATCAAGGGAGAAGAAGGACAAGGACATCAGGTTCTACCAGGATCAGAAGACAGAGAGAAAGGCCCACATGTCTGGTCATGACAAGATATTTGAGTCACGGTCCCAGCAGCAAGCAGAGAGGGCTGCAAGACTGCAGCAGAGAGAGGAACAAGATATAAATTTTTGTCACAAAATTTCTACAATTTTTCAGCTGCCACACAGCGAAGGACTGCTGCTGATGTGTCTACCTGGGCTGACCCAACCGACAGTGAAGGGAATGCAGAGGACATGGATTACCAACAACCTCGTCCTGGATGTTCACATCACCAAGACACTGTGACTCTCACATTTCCCAGAGGGTCATGGAGTGTGTTGACATCTGCAGTACCGCTGATCGTCTGGGATTGTCTGACAATCAAGTGACAGCCTTAGTCTCTGCTACATTGAAGGCTGGTGGAGCTGACCTGGACAAGTTTGTCATCTCAACCTCAACAACGAGACGGAACAGGATGCTGACAAGGTACCACATCAGCCAGGAGTACATGGCAGCATTTAGTGAGGTCCCTCCCAAGTATGCTGCTCTCCACTGGGATGGCAAGATGCTGAGAGATGTCCTGGGAAGTGATCCTGGGACCACGTCAGAGACTCTGGCTGTGCTTGTCTCAGGACCACCTGCATATCCTGAAGGCAAGCTACTGGGAGTACCAGTGATAGACAGCTCAACAGGAACGGCTCAGGCCGAGGCATCCATGGATTTGCTGGAGGCATGGGGGCTTACTGGAGTGATCACTGCCCTTGTGTTTGACACAACGGCCAGCAACAGTGGAGTACATCGGGGAGCTGCCAAGCTTCTGGAGCAACAGCTTGACAGGAAGGTGTTCTACCTGGCCTGCAGACACCACATTCTAGAAGTGCTGGTTGGTGCTGTATGGGAGAATCTGTTTGGCAAGGTCAAGAGCCCAGAGAATCCTTGGTTCAAGCACTTCAAGGACGTTTGGACAGATCTTACCACAGACAACCTACAACCCTGTCCATCAGACAAAAATGGTTGAATAAAAAGAAGAAAGAGTGCAAGGAAATACTACAGGAAATCGGAGGTCGGAGAAGCCTCCTAGAGCTGACTACCGTGAGATGGCTGAGCTTACACTGATCGTCCTTTGGGGACACGCCTCCCCGCGGAATCCACTGGAGTCGTCCTGGAGCCATTCATCAGGCCAGGTGGATGGCCAGAAACCTGTATTCTATGAAGATGTTCATGTTTGCTGAGCAGCTGGAGTACGATGAAGAAACTGTTGTGAAGCTGGAACGCCTCAACCTCTTCCTAGGACTGTTCTATACACTCATGTGGATGTCATCTACACTTGCTGCAGATGCTCCTGCAAATGATCTGCAGTTCATGAAGGACATGATGAAGTTCAAGAGAACAGATCCAGAGATTGCTCAGGCAGTGCTACAAAAACTTGAAAACCACAAGTGGTACCTGACACAGGAGGTTGTGCCGTTCGCTCTCTTCGGTAGCAGACTCAGTGACAAAGAGAAGCAGGACATTGCTGCCAAGCTGCACGCCACTGAAAAACCAGATAGCTTCAGACGAGGGAAACCTATGTTCCCTCAGGTTACAGCCAAGACGACTCTGGCTGATCTAGTTGGTCCAGAGAGTCATCTTCTGCTTGACACTGCTTGGCATTGAGTATGACTGGCTTCTGCAACCTGTGGCGACATGGCCAAGGAGTGATGACTAAATCAAGGCCCTGGAGCCCTGTCAGCAATGTAAAAGTAGTGAATGACATTGCTGAGCGGGGAGTCAAGACTGATTTCGCAAACATCATTACCACAGATTCTCAGCAAAAACAGTACCTTCTTCAAACTGTGGAATACATCCGTGAGCGATTTGATAGCTTCAAGAAGCAAACTCTGAAAAAAGGACTGTGAAGTGTCCTTCTGACATAGACAATAGAGTTTTCTGAAACTTGAAAATAGTTTTTAGAGTCTTTGTCACACATTTTTTGATGTCAAGATTGTAATATTTATGAAATTTATATGAAATTTTCAGAAAATTTTGCTTTTTTTCTGGATATGATGTCTTTTTTTCTTGAATGTTTACTTGGATTGTTTTTTCAGAAATAATATTAAAAATGCTTCAATTTGATACCCAATTTGTTGTTCTATCCCAATTGTAACAAAGTCTCAGGTGAAAAAAAGTCTGGCGGAAGGCAAAATTAGGCGCCTTTCTACTGTCCCGGGCTTAATATCTTGAGGTCCAATGAGGCAAAGTTTTTGACATTTTAGCTCAAAATGGTTATGATTTTCGGCTTTTCCAGGTCAAAAAGCATGGGAAACCTTGCAGGGGGGTATAAAAATAGGAAAAAATTGTTTTCTGAACAGGTCTAGTGGGGGGTGATGGGCTGGGGGTGATGGGTGATGGAATAGGTGGGGGGTGATGGGTAATGGGTGAGTGAATGGGTGGGGGGTGATGGGTAATGGGTGAGTGAATGGGTGGGGGGAATACATACATTTCTACATCCATGATTTCAGGAAAGTTAGAAGGGGATACCTGGAGAGTCCGTGTTTGGTGGGCCGAAGGCCCACCAATAGCCCTCCGCAGGAGCTAGACAAAAAGTCCGCCCGGAGGGCGGCTTTGCGGCTAGTATATCATAAGTTTGAAATCTACTTGAACAGTGGCTGAACAAGGGGTGCAAAAACGGGGGAGCACAGGTAAATTTGGGGGGGTTACCATACTTTCATAAAATCATTTATATATATAATATATATATTAAAATATATATATATATATATATATTTATATATATATATATTATATAAAATATATATATATATATATATATATATATATATATATATATATATATATATATATATATATATATATATATATATATATATAAAAATATATATATAATATATATATAAAATATATATTATATAAAATATTTATATATATATATATATATATATATATATATATATATTTTAATATATATATATATATATATATATATATTTTATATATATATATATATAATATATATATATATATATATATATATATATATATATATATATATATATATATATATATATATATATATATATATATATATAAAATTATCCCTGTTAAAGAACCATATTTTTCCAGCTACCTAGTTAGTTACCTACCTAGTTCATCAGTCGAACAATATCCTATATCTCCGAAGAGGCATCGGTTTTAGTTGAACTTTGCAGGACATCATCTATCACCATCGTGCGTATATATATATATATATATAAACTTGTCTAGGGGGGAAAAAGTGCTTAGGACTAGTAAACTGCCTAGCAACTTCTAAGCAGCGTTTATTATCTATTATTGCCCTAGGATATTGCATAAGCCAAAAAAAGTAACTTATGGCACATTTGAAACGTAATTTATTTTTACCTAAGACCTCAGACCTAACTATACAAAGGCCTTCTCCGCCAGGAGAGTCTAGCCACAATTGCCCCTCTTTCTACTCCCGCCACCCGTCTCTACTTCACTGATGGGTCTGCTGGTGAAAATGGCAAGTCTGGTTCCGCCTTTGTCAGTGGTGCTCTCCAGCGATCACTTCGTCTCCTTGACAATTCCTCTGCATTCCAAGCGGAACTTGTGGCGCTGCTATCTGCCCTTCACCATGCTTGTGAGTCACCCGTTCCTGAAATTCACCTTTTCACTGATTCACTCTCTGCTCTTCACTCCCTTAATGCTACCACCTTCAAAGACAATGTCCAGCTCCTGTCTTCCACCCACCATCATCTCCTGACATTGTATCGCCTAAACTCAGATGTTTTCCTTCATTGGGTGCCAAGCCATGTCGGTGTATCTGGTAACGAACGAGCAGACGAGGCAGCACGCAGAGCCAGCACAGCGCCGGAAGTTACATTTCCCCTCCTCCCCAGTTACGCCCAGATAAAGTCTTCTGTCAACCGAGTTGCTCTTCAGGCCTCCCAACTTCTTCTCAACGACGCTGTGGAGCATGGCTCTCGTTCTGCCACATGGTACATCACAGCCACCAGACAAACGCCTCACCTCCACCTTTCCCGGTTCACTCCACCTGTAGTACGACAGCTGGTCCGACTAAGGCTCGGCTTCCATTGCTCCACCCAAATACTTGGTGATGCCCCTGCCCCCTGTCCTCACTGTTTCGCAGAGCCACAAAATCCACTTGAGCACTACCTGCTCCACTGCCCAGCATCCCACTCGCTTCGCCATCTGATCCCTGCCTCCCCAGAGCCGGATTATGTACGGGCTGGACGTGTCGTTGCCTCCTCACCTTTACCTACGCTCGCTGCCCTTGTTTTCTCCTACCCTCCCCCCCGTTAACATTCATAAATACCGAATACTCTGACGGGCTTTCTATTTAGCCCGTGCTTCTCTCTTAAGAGAAAACAATAGGAAAAAAAAAGCTAACGTCCATACGTGCTACACTGAACGCCAGTCGGACCTCGCCGTCGGTGCTTCCGTCACCTATTGGCGAGTGAGTAACCTCATCAGAAATCCTCCAGAAAACCTGGTGGACGGCATGCATCTACGGCGACAATTCTGACTACATACACGTGTGTAGGCGAGGGAAAGCTGGCCTACTTTCCGCTGGATTTTGGCCTCGTCGTCTTAGTCTCCGAGGTGGTCTTGGTCGCTCTATCTACTAAGATTGGCGTCTTGTCGTTCCAGGACATTGAGGTGAGGGTCGAGAACGTGCAAGCTAAGTCAACTGGAGTCCAGGAAACTTTACGTCTTACTCTTTGTTGGGGACCTTCACAGGTCTGGGACAGATGCAACAGATGGTAGTGATGCTGGCCCGCTCTCAGGCCTTTACGTATCCATACAACGGACAACAGAAGGGTATGTGTTGATCGCACACCTTGAGGATTGAGATACGCTGAGTGACCAGAGTCGTGTAGCCCGATGCACAGGGCAGCGGCAGGCACCAAGTGGCGCTAACAATTAGCGCGTTTTCGCGACCGTTCTAGCCCGGTCTGGACTGGTTCAGTCCCGGGCGGACACTGTTTTCGCGAGGCGGACTGCACCGTTCCAGCCCGGTCTACTCTGGTTCAGCCCAGAGAGCAATACCACCTTGGCCCAGCGTGGGGAGAACTGGCGCAGGCGCACTACAGTCAGCGGAATAGACGACCAGGAGCTTCTCGTGCCGCTGATAAGACATGAAACACCATGATGGCCGACCATAAGACTAAAGTAATTTCACGAAAAATTACAATATTCGCAATTTCTGAAACAACATCTTGGGGAATGAATGCCAACGTCAACAACACTATAGTCGCCACTGTACTAATGCCACCAGGCGCCATATATTACGAATTTTAGCATCCCTACAGACTTAATTGTATATGTGTCACTGAAGACATGTATAGTGTTATGTACATAATGTAAACTACGTACTGTGCACATCTCTTCAGTGGCACATACAAGTCTGTAGTGATGCTAAAACTCGTAATATATATCCCCCTGCGACATTAGTGAAGTGGCGACCCATAGATAGTGTTATTGACGGTAAATTAAATGAGATTTCATCATTCAATTTTTCATAGTCATCCCTGCTACTTGACTTCCCATTGAGAAAGTCTTGCAATATTGTGTTGCTGGGACTGTTTCTTCGTCCAGTGATTTATAAACCTGACTCTCATCACACACAGAATGATGACCACGTATTCACTCTCTCGTATGCCAACGATGAGGTTATTACTTATTACCTGAGGTCAAATGAATAACCCTTTGGTGTGTCTTTGGGGGGGGTAGGGTAAAGCTTGCAGGACGGTAGGACCGCCCACTTGATCTCCCAGCCAATAGGAACGACGAATGGGACGGGGCCAGTCTCATGTATTTTCGCGAGCATCAGTCCAGTCTGGACTGGTCTAGTCTGGACTGGACTAGGTTGGTAAACTCGCGAAAACGCGCTAAATGATAACGCCATCGCAGCATCACGCGACGCCTAGAGGCCGCACACAACCTTGTCTTCAGGATATTGCAAGGATGGATCCACATCTTGATTCATAAAATCACACCACACACACACACACAACACACACACACACACACACACACCACACACAACACACACACACATACACACACACACACACACACACATTCCAATGCACGTAGAGTATACCCCGAGAACAAACATATATACATCATGTCATCATAACAGTTAACGATAAACACTATTGTCATGGATGGATGGACGCAGCAACCCACCACCCACGCATGCAACACCCGAACTTTATCGATCACGATAAATGTAAATACAATCGTGCCCGGTTTTTGTATTTTAAATTTTCCCTTAACAGATAATAATTTGCGCTTGCAGGTTTTGGGTCAAAATTTCCCTCCTTAATCTGTTCGCCGGGTTTAAGGTCTGCAATATACATCAAATACATCAAATTCTTATTGCACTTTGATTGAGGTTTTCTTGGGAACGAAAAAAACAGTGATCCAGTATATTTATTTTCAATCAGGTATTCACATCTGTACCCCTAGAGCCAGTTTATGTACAGGAGGTATTATAAAGACTGTATCCTTACTGGTTTCTCTGTCAGCTGCCACAGCAAGTCTTTATAAACTCTGCGAGGAAAGCGAGTAAGCCAGCGCCAAGGCCGACCAGCAGCACCACGAACATTGCCTAAGGAAAGATGATGGACGGTCATATATATTCTACAATCTACACGACGCTGTAGTGTATTGGAAGGACATTCAAGGCAAACAAAACAACACTTGGGCCTTGGAGATCAATCTTGACTATGTAGGGGTAACTATTGTGTCGCATATCTTGGGTGTCCTGGTAGAGGATCAATCCCAAGCTGCCACTTATGCCTGGCTCTTAATAAATTCCTCTTAGGCATCGGTAATCACCATGGCTCAACCGTTAGTGTCACGTAGTGGCTGTAATAGTATCTCGTTTGGGGTAAATCCCACCGCTACCACCAATGTCATGACTGATGTTTTATAACCCTGAGAAATTTATCTGGAGCTAACCATGAGATGCAGTAATTATTTGATTTTACTGACGAATGACTGGCCCGAGATCGAACGCTCTATGTGATCAACTACAAAAATAAATATTAAATGAACATTAGTAATCGAAACACACCCATGAGTTGTTGATAGAAAACGAGGTGCTGACAGTCACTTTGGTGGGCAGTCTCACACACATGCTAGAGTTGGGTATCGCCTGCTTGTACCAGTTATCGTGTAGCCCCGCTTCGTTCACGTACATGATCCTGGGGACACAAGGTGCTAATGTACAGCGTCAGACACTCAAGCCCCGCAATTGCTTCGAGTACGATACAAGTACTCTTTAAAGTAATCGTCCAGACTATTTTATCATCCCTGATTTAATGCAGTCAAAATATAGCCATTACCGAGTATATCAACAATATGTTGTCACATTTGTGGCATCAACAAGTTTCGCGCCACGGCTGGAACGGGCCTAATGTTTTCCCGCGCTTTTTACAAAAGTCATGTTTGTAGGGAAATAAGGCGTGAGAATTAATACTTTTTTGAGGATTAGGTATTTTGAATGAACATTCAATATAATTATGCAAAGAAAAAATGGGTCTGGACGATTACTTAAATATACATATGGATCCTTTTACATAATGAACCAAATGATTATTCGTGTGAAAGGAATGAAAGTGAAATAGTAACGAAGGTATGGATACACTTTCCTTATGATTACTTACATATTCGTTTATTTGTTCGTTCTATCAATTTGTTAATTACTTCATTCACATATCTACTTTATGTATGAATAACAATAACAGCTGATCTTTCCTCAATTATGCCCTCAAAGTGTTCACTATTTATGCAAACGTTATGGACTCTTTAGTAATCCATTTTCATTCCAGTGTGTTGAAATGTAGTTTTAATTTTTATTTTTTTTTTACATGCGATGGTTTCTCCTTCTTTATTCACACTACAGGCACACTTGTTACATGGTACAAATAGGATGGACCGAATGTATATTTTTCGTATTCGCGAATGCGAATGCGAATGCGAATATTTGGTTTTAATATTCGCGAATGCGAATGCGAACTGCGAATATTACAATGTCATAATACAATTTCAAGTAATACAGTATTTTTGATATACTGGTAATTGAAAATATTTTGTAGGTATTGTAAGAGTTCAGCCTTAAAATATGAATGTCTAAAGTAAATTCCATTAAATTTTTTCTATGTTTTTAAGTTGCCGAGGACCCATTCTTACACGAATAATAACATGATAATATCTTACATTAATAATTATTATTGCAAAGTTTACACTTTGCAATTTCATTAGAGATAATCTCGAAATACGTAATCCCAAACCACACTGATGTGACGGGAAACGCCATTACGCAGTAGGCTGCTGCAATACTGTTCTCTTTCAAAGAAAGTTGATTGTGGTCGTGGGTGACAGAGAAGAGCGCGTATAGTACTGCAGTATGGCGCAGGAGGCAATGAGTTGAGTTCAGTAACAGTGACCTTGAGATTAGCGGCTGCCCAGTGCCAGCCTGCCACTCTGTTGAAGGGTGGAGAGTGGAGATAGTGTTCAGGGCAGAATTGGAGCCAGTAGTCACCGTCTACCGGAGCTCCTGGCGGGGAAAACAAGCCAACCCCATGGCAGCGGGTCGGGCAGCCCCCCCCCCCCCCCCATGGCTACACTTCCCCCTCATATAGCGTGTAGCAGCCTGCTGCGCCCCCTACACGGAGAGTGTATCCTACCGAGACCACCGAGAGACAAGGCCTGGTACATCGCCCGTGACGTAAACACCATAAGGATTACCACCCGCTCCGCTCCCCGTACAAGTTTACCTACCTAATATAATGTTTATTAGTATAAAAGATATACTGTTATCTTCGGAAATGTTTGTTCTATAGTATTATAAAATAAAAAACCGTAAAACACAAAGAAAATGCCATTATGAGACTTTCAAGAAATATGCATTAACTTAAACTCTTCGCCATTTAATATTTTGCTCGCAAACATTTTACATGGAGAATATCAATAGAAGCGGAATTTAATTAGCTTTCCATTGATATATTTCGTTTAGTGATAAATGAATTAGCGGCATGCATAAATTAGCGTTAACTAAATATAAAAAATCATGAAATCGGGTAATTCCCTACCTAATATATGTTTATCAGTATAAAATATATACTGTTATCTTCGGAAATGTTTGTTCTATAATATTATCAAATAAAAAACCGTAAAACATACTAAAGAAATGCAATTATGAGACTTTCAAGAAATATGCATGAATTTAAACTTTTCGGCATCTAATATTTTGTGAAAAAACTTTTTACATGGAGAATATCAATAGAAGCGGAATTTAATTAGCTTTCCATTGATATATATCCTTTTCTGATAAATGAATTAGAACCACGCATAAATTAGCGACTTTGGTGCCATGATCCTCGACGGCCCCAACATCAAGTCTCAATCAGGTGATGGTGTACCCCAAGCAACCCTCAGCACAGCTCAGTTGTTGCAGTACAATAGCTCCATCCGTCGCAGAGTGGGTAGTACTACTGTGCGTCACAACAAAGACAGAGAAACCCCATTGCCCATCTACGTGGGACTCACAGTCCATGCAAGGACTCGGAAACGTGACCTCATTGAGATGCTGTTTGATCTCAGACTGTCCATCTCCTATGAACGAGTGATGGCAATCTCCACATCCATGGGAAACAGAGTGTGTGAGCAGTATCACCGAGATGAGGTAGTGTGTCCACCCAATCTACGCGAGGGCTTATTCACAACGGGAGCGGTTGATAATATCGACCACAATCCGAGCTTCACAACGTCGACAGATTCCTTTCACGGTACTGGGATATCACTTTTCCAGCACCCCAGTCTGCAAAATAATGGGACGGACCGCAGGGAAAACAGCGTCCTTGAACAGCCATCTACTACCACTACACTGTCAGAGCTCCCAGTCCTGACGAACCTGTGTTCGTCCGCTGGTGTTACCTCGGAAGGATCCTCCACTCCCAAAGGCTGATGATCCATTGAAGAGTGATGGGCAGGAGATCACCCAGGCATTGCACCAAGAGTATGGGTGAGTACTTGTAACATTCTAACATAATACCATGCCATAAGAACGTGATGCTATAACATTATTGTTATACCATGAGTAAAGTTTTGATTGTTTTCTGACAATTCTAATGTACTTTGCTTAATTTACAGATGGCTGGATACTGTGAAACAGAGGTATCAAGAAATTCCACAAAGTGACAGTAACTTATCATGGGCAGCCTACCATGCCAGTAAGGAGTCGGGACAAGATAATCTGCCGGCGATCACAGCACTACTTCCCCTCTTTCCGGACGACTCCAAGTCTGTTGGTATGATACGGCACTCCATGGACGTGATTAAAAAAGCTGTGATGGAAGTCAACCAAGGACAGAAACCAGTGATCACTGTGGATCAACCACTCTACACCATCTCCAAGCAGATACAGTGGACTTGGCCATCAACGTACGGGGAAGATCATTTCGTCATCATCTTGGGAGGGCTGCATATAGAGATGGCTGGACTAAAAGTGATCGGAGACTGGCTGGAAGATGCTGGATGGGTGGAAGCCCTGGTTCAGGCCAAAGTTGCTTTTCCTGGAACTGCTGATTCATTTCTGCATGCATCTTATGTTACAAGAACCAGACATGCGCAATGCGCATGTCTTTGCGCATCAAGTGACAGCAAGCAGCTTATATATCCTACTGACAAAGTCTTACGCCCATTACACAGAGTCTCTGGAGTCTGAAAGCCATCCTGAATCCTTTGATGACTGGTGTGGTCAACGAATTCGAGATGTGCCACAGTTCCAATTCTGGCACATCACTCTTCAACTGGAACTCCTCCTCTTAACGTTTGTCAAGTCACTGAGGACAGCAAACTTCCCCCTGTACATGGACAGCCTCACACAGCTTGCACCATGATTTTTCAGCATGAACCACACCAACTATGCACGATGGGTGCCTGTCCACATTCGAGACATGATGAGTATTAGCAAGTCACACCCAGATATTGCTACTGAATTCACCAATGGCAGATTCACAGTTCACAAGACAAAACGAGTTTTCTCATCCATGGCCATTGACCAGGCTCATGAGCAAAATAATGCTGCTGTGAAGAGTGACGGTGGTGCTGTTGGACTCACTCAAAATCCAAATGCTCTTAGAAGATGGCTGGTGGCTGGGCCGGAACTGGTTAGAATGACTACCGAGTTTGAAGCATCCATGGAGGAAATGAAAATAAGGATTAATCAAGACACACGCCACCATGAGCAAACAAATAGTTCACAGGTAATCTTTACTCAACATGTCAAACGTCTGGTTGAAGTAATAGAGGAAATGGGAAACCCCTTCCTAGAAGAGAGTACAGACTTGCTGCGGCTGGACACAAGAGACATTGCTGACCCAACTGATGGTTCTACTGTTCAACAGGCTGAGGAGATAGGTAAGCAACAATACAAGACCTTCGTAGCAGACCGTCTACTGGAGCGAACCGTACCTCGTACTGAGCCAATAAAGAAGAATAAACTCCCATTGTTTAGTCGATCCTCTCCAAGAGAGAAATCCAAGACAAGTTTGCAAGTAACTTCGCTAAAGAGTGACTGCTCTTTATTCTCAAGACTCTACATTGCGTCTCAAACACGAGATGGTGATCTTGCAGAATTTTTCCGCCATGAAAACCAAGCATGTCCCCCGTCTTTATCTCAGCTTGGGAAGTTACGACTGGGAACCAAATCAGATCTATTGGTGTGTCTAGAGAGTTGCGCAGAGGTCAGAGGTGATGCTCCAAAACCAGATACTGACGTCACTATCCTTGACGGGGCAGTGTTGGTGAACGTTCTGAAACCAGTTGCTGCCAAAACCTTTGATGATTTTGCACTGAAAGTATCTTTCCACACATACAAGGTCACTTGCAAAGAGCCTGTCGTGTGGAATAGTCTGGGACCAGTACCGTGACAACAGCCTGAAATCTCAAACCAGGGACAAACGTGGAAAAAGCATTCGAAGGAGAGTTGACGGATCCACTGTTCTTCCAGGAAATTGGCAGCAGTTCCTGAGAATTGATGCAAACAAAACAGAACTGTTTGCCTTCATGACAAAACACATCACACATCTTGTATCAGATAAACAGATAGTCACCACGGATGGTTCAGATGTGACGTGCATTCCCGCACGCGACACCTGTCATCTTGCCCCATGTGACCATGAGGAGGCTGATACACGAATGATGATACATCTCGCGGATGCAGTCCGTGATGGATTTCAGAAAATTCTTCTGCGTACGGTGGATACAGATATAGTGGTATTGGCTGTGGCAGCAGCAACCAAACTCAAAATCCAGGAGCTTTGGGTGGCCTTTGGGACAGGCCAGCACTTCAGGTATATTCCAGCACATGAAATTGCAGCATTCCTCGGACCAGATAAGTCACAGGCCCTCCCGATATTCCATGCATACACAGGGTGTGACACAGTTTCGTCATTTAATACACGGGGCAAGAAGACAGCCTGGGATACCTGGAAAGTATTTGACGAATTGACGCCAGCGTTAGTTCATCTCTCCACGGGGACAGCAGACATCTCTGATGACGTTGTGGCAGTGCTCGAGCGGTTCACCATTCTTCTCTACGATCGCACCAGCAATCTCGTCAACATAGACGAAGCTCGACAGGCACTCTTCACGAAGAAAGGACGATCTATGGAAGCTATTCCCCCTACCGGAGGAGCCCTGGTACAACAAATCAAGAGGGCTGTGTACACGGGTGGCCACTGCTGGGGAAACATGCTCAAGGTTGTTATGGATCTGCCCTCACCTGGGGATTGGGGATGGAGCGATCCTCACAACTGGAAACCCCTGTGGTCCATGCTTCCTGAAGCCAGCACTTCATCAAGGGAGCTGATTTGTTGTAAATTCAAAAAGGGTTGCAAGGGACGATGCAAGTGCAAACACGCTAGTTTGAAATGTACCGCTTTGTGCCAGTGTGGTGGAGAAAATTGTGACGTATAAACAAGATCAAACTGGAACTATCTAGTAAGTTACCATTACAGTGCTTTACTCATGCTTAATAATGTCAATATCACTAATCTTCAATGTTCAGAGCAACTTGTTGTCATTTCATATATATTGGGTATATATTGTTGGGATGATGGGACATATCTATATACGGGGAGCCTATTTATTATTTCACTATTTCTCTCTAAATCAAAACTTGGAAGCTTGGTTGAATGCTTACAACTTACGGAATAATGTATTTAAAATGCGTTTACAAAACAGTCCAATATATTTGCTGTAATTAGTATTTATATACATAGCTGAAATTAGTTGAGAACTTTTGAGTTTAGATTATTGTTAACAAACTGTATTGTTATAGACGAAACTGTTTAAATCTATAATAATATAAGCGAAAGTGTGTGTGTGTGTGTGTGTGTGTCCGCGATAGGTGCCCCCCCCCCCGTGCCCCAATCCCATCATATGGCACAGTTTTGGAACCAGCTCGACCAGGGGCAACTTTTAAGCCCACTTATGAGATGATCCGATCACTTTTTTTTTTTTTTTTTTAGCAGCCTATTAGCGAAAATTGTGAAAAAAAATTGTGGGTTGCGAGAATTGAGGAAACCTTGATGTAGGGTGATGGGTAATGGGTGAGTGAATGGGTGGGGTGATGGGTAATGGGTGTGGGGTGATGGGTGAGTGAATGGGTGGGGGGTGATGGTGAGGGAATAGGTGGGAGGTGATGGGTAATGGGTGAGTGAATGGGTGTGTGGTGATGGGTAATGGGTGAGTGAATGGTGGGAGGTGATGGGTAATGGGTGAGTGAATGGGTGGGGGGTGATGGGTAAGGCGTTAATACATACATTTCTACATCCATGATTTTCAGGGAAAGTTAGAAGGGCTATCTGGAGACTGGTTTGGTGGCCGAAGGCCACCAAACCATTCTCCAAAACGTGTTTGGGGGGCCGAAAGCCCCCAACACAGGTTTGGGGGNACCAAATCCCTTTTTTTTTTTTTTTTTTTTCCTTTTTTTTTTTTTTTTTTTTTTTTTTTTTTTTTCCCCCCCCAAACCCCCCCGGGCACCCCCCCAAAACCCCCCCGCTTGTTTCCCCCCCAAAAGGGTTTTTAAATGTGGGTGACCCAAATTTGTTCGGGAGTTTTTCTTTTACTCTTTTTGAAAAGGTTAAGTCAAACAATGGTAAAAATAGAAAAGGGAGATTCCAAGGTTCAGTGAAAAAAAAAAAAAAAAAAAACCTGGTTCGATGTGCCGTTGTTCTGAGGCTGCCGTTGTTTTCATGCCGGTTAAACCTGGTTCTCCTGTATATTGTTTTGGTGAGGGACTTTCATCTATATACGGGGAGCCTATTTATTATTTCACTATTTCTCTCTAAACATCTTGGAAGCTTGTTGAATGCTTACAACCTTTCGGATAATGTTTTAAAATGCGTTAACAAAAACAGTCCAATTTTATTTGCTGTAATTAGTATTTATTTTATATTCTATTAGCTTTAATACTTTGTTGAGAACTTTGAGTTTAGATTATTGTTAACAAACTGTATTGTTGTAGACGAAACTGTTTAAATTTACCATATTCGTTTTTGTCAACTTAAACCAAATAAAATATTCTAAACCAGGCATTATAATAATTATGCGAAAGTGTTTTATCTCTTAGCCACCAAAAATTGCTCAGTTACTAATTTGGTTATTTTAGTCAGCAGATGGTGTCCCATCATGGATTGTGGGTTTATACCGTACAAGCATGAAATTTGCACATTTCTTAGAAAAAAGTGGTTTACTTAAAATAATTATGTACTTACCTGTCAACTAGTTAATTTGGTCCTGTAATTTCACTGCAACATTGACTCCTGAACGCGGAGGTTCCGAAATTTGATGAGTCAGCACTTATTACGCTCCCTGGTGGGTTAATTGACATTGCTGGCAACACAAATGCAAATTGTGGTCATTTGGAGAATACAATTATGGCATATATGTGTATCTAGAGTCATTTCATTAGAACATAAAGAACATTTTGTCGTCCGGTTAAACTAATCGGGGTCAAAACGGTCATTTTGTAAAACGGCCGCCACGGCTACCATAGGACGTTTTCGCGGTGGGTTCATGTCGGGAAATTATTCATTAGATTATTATCTATGACTATGCCAAATTTCTGCTGTACATCTAAACCAAAATTCTTATGAGGATACACCTATCTGCCTGACTACCAAAGGAAACAAAAATGGGTAACAAAGCCCGCTTAGTTGCCAGTCCCTATAAAGAAGACAGTAAGAGAATAAAATAAAAAAGAGGGGTGAGCCAATTTAGTTCGGGAGGTGTCTTGTTACTCTTCTTTTGAAAAGTTTAAGTCATAGAAAGTGGAAAAATAAAAACAGAAAAGAGAGTTCCAGAGTTTACCGCGGAAGGGATGAAAGAGTAAAGTCACTGATTAACTCTTGCATTAGGAAGATGGACAGATAGGGATGAGAATGAGTAGAAAGTCGTGTGCAGCAAGGCCGCGGAGAGGGGAGGCATGCAGTTAGCAAGTTCAGAAGAGCAGTGAGCATGAAATAACGGTAGAAGAGAGCAGAGAAGCAACATTGCGGCGGTGATTAAAGATTGAAGACAGTCAGTCAGAGGAGAGGAGTTGATGAGACGAAAACTTTTGACTCAATCCTGTTTAGGAGAGCTGTATGAGTGGATCCTCCCCAAACATGTGAGACATACTCCATACATGGGCGGATAAGACCCCTGTAGAGAGCAAGCAATTGGGAGGGAGAAAAAAAAGGACGCAGGCGCCACAGGACACCTTACTTCTTTGAAGCTGTTTTAGCAAGAGATAAGATGTGAGATTTCCAGTTCAGATTTTTAGTAAAGGATATTCCTAGAATGTTCATTGTAGAAGGAGACAGTTGAGTGTCATTGAAGAAGAGGGGATAGTTATCTGGTAGGTTTTGTCGAGTAGATAGGTGAAGAAATAGGGTTTTTGAGGCATTGAACAAAACAAGGTTTGCTTTGTGTTGTTCATTGCCTGTTTTGTTCAATATATATATATATATATATATATAAATATATAAAAAAAAAATATATATATTTTTTGTTTTGTTTTGTTTATATATATACATATTATATTAATATATATATAATATATATATATATATATATATAGATATATATATAATATTAAAATATACATATATTAAATATATATATATATATATATCAATATATATATATATATTATATATATATATAATATATATATATATATATATATATATATATATATATATATAGATATATTATATATATATAATATATAATATATATCTATATAAATATATAATATATATATATTATTTATATATATATATATATATATATATATTATATAATATATATATATATATATATATAATATATATATATATATATATATATATAGATATATATATATATATATATCTATATTATATATATATATAATATATTTAAATATATAAATATATATTTTAGGATTTTTTAAAAATATTTTATATAAAATTTATATAAAATTTATATATTTTTATAAAATTTTATATTTTATATATAATAAAATTTTAATATATATATAAAATATAGATATATATATATATAATTTTATATAAAATTTTAGATATATATATATATTTTTAATTATTTTATATATATATTTTTTAATATAATAAAAAAACCTATATATAAAATTAATATTATATATATTTTTATATAAAATATTTTATATTTTATATTTTATATAATAAAAATATATTATACTATAAATTTTTTATATTAATATATATTTTATATTAAATAATTTTTTATATATAAAAAAAACAAAAAAAAAAACAAAAAATATATTTTTTTTTTTATATATTTTATATTATAAATATATTATATTGAAAAAAACAGGCAATGAAAAACCCCAAAGCAAACCTTGTTTTGTTCAATGCCTAAAAAACCCTTTTTTCTTCCCCTATCTACTCGACAAAACCTCCCGGGAAACTATCCCCTTCTTCAATGACACTAAACTGTCCCCCTTTCTACTTAACATTCGGGAAATATCCTTTACTAAAAATCTGAACTGGAAATCCCCAAATCTTTTCTCTTGCTAAAACAGTTTCAAAAAAGTAAGGTGCCCTGTGGCGCCGGGCGCCTTTTTTTTTCTCCCCCCCCCAAATTGCTTGCTCCAAAGGGGGTTCTTACCGCCCATGTATGGATATTTCACAGGGTTTTGGGGAGGATCCCCTCTACAGTTTCCCCAAAACCGGATTGGTCAAAGTTTTCGTCTCATAAAACCCCTTCCCCTCTGACTGACTGTCTTCAATTTTTAAAATCCCCGCCGCAAGGGTTGCTTCTCTTGTCTCTTCTACGTTATTTTTTTGCTCACTGCTCTTCTGAATGATAACTGCATGCCTCCCCCTCTCCCGGGGCCTTTGGGCTGCAAAAGGGATTTTCCCTACTCTTCTCATCCCTATTCTGTCCATCTTCCAAAGAAAGGGGTAATCATTTAAGTTTTACTCTTTCACCCCTTTTCCCGGCGGGTAAACCCCGGGAAAACTCTCTTTCGTTTTTTTTTCCATTCCTATGACTTAAATTTTTTAAAAAGAAGAGAAACCCAAGACACCTCCGAACAAAATTGGCTCCCCCCTCTTTTTTTTTTTTTTCTTTTACTGCCCTTCTTTATGGGGGACGGGAAACTAAGGGGCTTTGTTTTTACCCTTTTTTTGTTGTGCTCTTGGTGGGCGGGCAGTTTAGGTTTTCCATCATAAGAATTGGGGGTTTAGATTTTACAAGCATAAATTTTGGAAATAGTCATAGATAATAATCTAATGAATAATTCCAACATAAAAACCCCACCGCAAACGTCCTATGGACCCGTGGGGGGCCCTTTTTAAAAAATGACCTTTTGGGCCGCGATTTTTAAACCCGGACGACTAATGCTTTTTTATGTTCAAATAAAATGACTCTAGATCCACATTATCCTAATTGTATTCTCCAAATGACCACAATTTTGCATTTGTTTTGGGCCGAAAGTCTTTTTAACCCCACCGGGGAGCGTAATAAGTGCGGCTAAAAAAATTTGGGAAACCTCCGCGTTCAGGAGTAAATGTTGCAGTAAAATTACAGGACCAAATTAACTATTGACAGGAAATACATATTTATTTTAATTTAAACCATTTTTTATCTATGACTGTGCCAAATTTTGTTTTAAACGTATAAACCCAATTCTCATGATGGACACCCTATCTCCCTGCCTTAAATTAAAAAATTTAGTAACTGGGGAAAATTTATTTGGGGGCTAGAGATAAATAAACTTTCGTCATAATTATTATAATGCTTGGTTTGTAATATTTTTTTTTGGTTTAAATTGACAAAACAAATATGGTAAATTTAAAAAATTTTTCGTCTAAAAACAATACATTTTTTTAAACAATAATCTAACTCAAATTTCTAAACAAATTTTTCAGCTATAAAAAAGCTAATAAAAAATTTTAAAATAAATACAAATTACAGCAAATTTTTTGGGACTTTTTTTTGTTAACGCTTTTTAAAAATACATTATTCCGTAAGTTGTAAGAATTCAAACCTTAAAAATTTTGTTTTAGAGAAAATTTAGTAAAATAAAAAAATGGGCTCCCCGTATATAGATAGCCCCAATATCCCAACAATTTTACGGGAAAGAACCTGGGTTAAAAAAACCCGGCTTTAAAAAAAAGGGGCAGCCTCAGAAAACGGCACTATTCAAACCCACCCTTTTTTTTTTTTTTTTTTTTTTGGGGGGGGATACACTCGGGGAAACCCCTTTTCCCCGTTTTCTTTTTTCCCACTTTCCATGATTTACTTTTTAAAAAGAAGAGTAAAAAGACACCTCCCGAACTAAATTGGCTAAACCCCACTTTTTTTTTTTTATTCTCTGACTGTTTTCTTTATGGGGACGGAAAATAAGCGGCCTTTGTGTTCCCCTTTTTTGTTTTTCCCCTTGGCCAGTTCCTTGTGAGGGGGGGAAAAAAAAAAAAAAAAAAAAAAAAAAAGGGTTTTTGGGGGTTTCCATAAGAGTCCTCTCAAAACATGGCAAAATGGGGGTTATCCGGCATGCGCCCCCCCCCGGGGGGTGCCGGATAAAACAGGTTCCCCGATCCCCAATATAAAATGAAATGCCCAAGAAGTTGCCCTTCTAAACATTGAAAAATTATGATATTGACATTATTAAGCATGAGTAAAGCACTGAAAAAGGGTTTAACTCACTAATATTTTCCAGTTTGATCTTTTTTTATACCCCAAAATTTTTCTCACCACAATGGCACAAAGCTTTACATTTCAAATAGCTTGTTTAAACCTTGCATGGCCCGGGGGCAAGGGGGTTTCTCTGTTTTTTGTTGGGGAGGGAAACCGTAGTACTCCCCCACTCTGGGGACGGATGGAGCTAGGGGACTGCAAAAAATGAGCTTTGCCGAGGGTTGTTTGGGGGTTTACACCATCACTGTTTGGGGACTTGATGGGGGGGCCCCGTCGAGGAACTTTGGCCCCCAAAAGTCAACAGTGACTGGGGTTTACTGATTTTATTGGGTCCTCATCAAATAAACCTGTGAAGTAGCTGAAATTTTGGAACATTTCTCTACGTACTTCTTCGCTGCCCTTGAAAGGACATTGGCTTCGTCATCGTAGTCTTTTTTTTGGCAGACTTTACGGGGGCGGGGTCCTCCCATCTTTACCAAATGAAATAGTATTCACCCCTTCCTTATGAGCCTTTAAGGTATGGGTTTTGGGCCGGGATACAATTTTTTAACTCTGTGCATTTTGTTTTTAAACATGCGCTCCACTCCAAGTTTTTTCTAGCCCCGGGGGCGGAAACCCCAGAATTCGAGAAGACCATTTCCTTAAAAATTGGCAAAAGAACAGTCCCTGATGGAGCCCCCGGGTTTTAAATTCTAAATGAAAATTGGGGAAACAAAAAAAATGTTCCTCATCCATAAGGTAAATTGGTACTTTAAACCAGTTTTTTGGGGTACGAGGTAAAAAGAAACTTTTTTTCCCATTTATTGTGAGGGTTTTTAAAGAATAATGATCTCATTAAAAAAGTCGGAAATGCCTCATTTTGCAGTGATCCACCCCCTCCATAAAAAACCCGGGGGGCCCTGGGGAAAAACGCGGGGTTTTTAGGGGGGGAAAAAGGGGAAAAAGATTTTTTATCCTATAATAGGGAATAGTACTTTATTATGTGCAGACGAAAAATATTGGGGAAAGCACTATAAAAAATTTAGGGGAAATTTTTACAAACCTTTTTTTGGAAAATCTCAATTAATTTTAAACTAAAACTAAAAAAACTGCGTCGGATAAAATACTTTGGAATTTTGGGGTTACGTAACCGGGACATAACGGGGGAGCCGTTTTCCCCCAAGGGAACCCTCGCTATTTTCGTTAACCAACCTGGACGTTGGTTGAGTAGCCAAAACCAAAGCAGGGATAAAGGGGTTTAAACTCAAGTTTAATGCTTTTCCCCACGATTCGGGAATGTGCCCAAAATCATTTTTAACACAAAAAAAATACTTTGGGAAAAAAAAGTACTTATAACCTCGTCCCCCCAATTACGGGTTTGGGAAATTTAAAGTCCCAAAAAAACACCCCCCATAAACCCTAGGGGAAATTTTTAAAATATCCCCCACAGATAGGATAATATCCCAATTAAAAAATAATTATAATGAAAATAAATTAATAATACAAAATTCATCTAAATTTTTTCCTAAGACCCAAAAACCTGGGCCCCTGTACATTTTTTGTCTGCGGCGATCTAGGGCCAAAATTTTTAGCCCCTTTTTTTAATGAAAAAATTGGCCCATTTTTAGTAGGTTAGCAGGGCCGCACATGCCCTCTTGAAAGACCGAAAGGTTCCCGACCGCTTTTCTAGACGAGTAGAATAATTTTTGAGAGATCTGAAATTTTAAAGACGGGGTCATGCTTTTCTTTTTTTCCCTTGTTTCATCGAAAAAATGACCCCTCTCGCTAGGGGAAAATCCCATGGTTGACTTTATCATTTGTGTCCATCTTCTTTTTTATTTTAATGATTTATTTTTTTGTTAAAGTGAAAAAAGACACCTTGGATGATTTTTTGGGCTCTTGTGGCGACTTTGTCCCCCAGCACTCTTTTTGCAAGTAGCCTCTCGTCCGGCGGGTCAAAGCACATCTTTTACGCGGGAGTCTAGACGAAAATTTGAGGGCCCCCGGGAGGGTTGGGAAGTTGACACATTTTGGGCAAAAAAAACAGACACCCGATCCCTCCCGTTTCATGAGGGACGATTTAAACGATTGTATTTCTTGGCTGTAGCAGCACAGGGTCGAAAACCCTGTGTGCTTTTTCCTTTTTTTCTGCTCGTTGTATTTTTATTTTATTGCATTTTGTATGGCAGGATTTGTGCCATTGGGCATTGTTCCCCAAAAAAACGTAGCTTCAATGCCTTTCCCCGGCCCATCAAGGGCCCTTTAATTCTAGGGCATCGGAAATTTCGTGAAGTTCATTGAAACTTCGTTTTTAAAAGCCCAATGGTAAATTTTAAACCAACTCCAACATCGTGCCTTTTTGTTTCTGCGGGGGCATTGCAAATGTTCCCAAAAAAATTTGCATAAAGTGCATTTCTTGCTGCTATTTCTCTCTCTCCTCCTCTTCATTCACCCACATCACCCACCCTTTAAAGTCAAAACCACATACACGCTCACTTTTTAATCGTATTGGAAAGGTCCGTCCCCCCCCGCCTCCCCAAATCAGAAAAGGCTTCCCTGAGCCTTACACAAACCATCCCACGCACACTAAAAACACCCCAGGGAAAACCACACCACGCCCCCCCAAGGCGGAGGCGCAACACTATGTTTGTCACAAAATACTGTGGGGACTTTTGTATCGTAATTTAATTTATTGTAGCTTTTTTTTTTACTAGAAAAAGTTTTGCCTGTTTTCCGTGTCTAACATGTGGATCATTTTTCGCATTTTGTGCCTTTTTCTTTTTTTTTCTATCTTTTTAGCCAATCATCATTTCTGCAATTGTTAAAAGAGTAAAATGGACCTTGGGGTGTCGGGCCCTTTAGCCCGAGTGGGGAGAAGTCTTTTCCCCTGAAGCTTTTGGACAGGCCCCGTGCCTCATTTGCTTGAGATGTGGGTGTCCCCAAAGAGTATAAATGCGCCCCCACTGGGAGACACGGCACCAAGCTCGAGTTTTCACGATGTCTGTTCCGAGAGGAAGGGGGCCATTGTCAAAATGCAGGCAACCGCAGAAAAGGGACTTCCTCTTTCCCTAAGCAGACGCTGAGGGTGACAAAGTGACGGGGGGCCAGCTATGAGGTTTCCTGCCCCCTTGGGTCGCCTGATTTAAGCCATTTCCCGCCGGGGGGCTTTATCAAGGGGTGTAAACAGGTTGTGATGGATTCCCTCTGTCCTGAAAAGCGTTTTCCTTTTAAAATGTGAGCCCCTTTTCCCCCCCCACTGTTTGTCGTCCCCATTTAGGAATTTTAGACAGAGTGAAGACTCGCTTAAGATCTGTTGCTCAAATTTTTAAAGCCTTCTCTCTCCTCTTGATGAGAGCACGACTTTAAAAGGGCCAAAAAAAAAAAAAACACGGGGGATTTTTATTCGTTTTTGTCACTGCTGGCCTTCAGGTTTATGAGGAGTTTTTCCAGGGTTTTTCCATTGCACGGCACCCCCCACTGGGCAAGACATCTTTGACGGGCCCTGTTTAGTGTGTGAAGAAAAACTCCCCGACCTGTCCCCCTCTCGTGTGCGTGACGACCGACGGGGGCCCAGCAAAGAATGGAAAGAAGAAGGGGTGCCGCCCCACTGCTAGGGTCACTGTGAGACCGCCGGACACACCCCCCATCCACAATTTTTCTGCATCATCCACCAAAAGTCCCGTGCCCAAGTCTGCCCAAACCCTTAAATGATGTCATGTCTGGGAGTCGTGAAGGTTGTCAAAATCCATCCTTCCCCCAGCCTTTAAACCCCCGCCAGTTCAGGGACTAACGGACCAAGTCACCGCACACTTTGGGGGACCCGGGTTTACTTCTTTTGAGGGCCCCCTGGGTGAGTCATGGAGCAAAGCGTCCCGCGGGGTGTGAAACCCGCAGCAGGAGATCGCCCCCCTTCCTCCGTCCCAAAAAACCTCCCCGGTGGGTGATCATTTTTCCAAACCCCCAAGGGGTTTTCTCGCTGGCCCGCTCAAGATACCCCTACGCACCTAAATGACCTCAAGTGAAGCTTCAAGGCAAAAAAAAATTTTTAGTCACAGACAGGGTTTTGCACATCACCCCCTTTGAGGTAAAACTGCGCTTTTTGGGGCTCAACTGGCCGCTGGTCAAATTTATGAATTTTCCTCGTATTGCGGGTTGTGCAAATGATGAGTGGACCCCGAAAAACTTGTGTTGGGGTTTTGGGACCTCTTTTCGGGAGGAATTTGGCCCCCCCTTTTCACAGGGGTTTTGGGCCACGGGTTTCCCGGGGTTCAGGCTGTTCACCTCCCCCTTTTACTTTCCCCGTGGAAAGAACCCCTGCCCCCCGCAGATGGGTTGGTGGAGTTCAGGGGAAGAGGAACTGAAAAGGGAAAGTAACCCCACCCCTTCTCCACTGTCCTTCTTTTCCCGGGCCTCGTCCTCCCTTCTAACAAATTCCCAAAAATTTCAATTTAGATGTAAAAAACCCCTCGTTGCCAAAGTTTGGGGAGCAAAATTAATGTTTTGAACAAAATCTTTTTAAAAAAGAAAAAATACAAAATTTTCGCATTCGCTCCAGCTAAATGGGCCGCCTCCTCAATGACATTCTGCTCTTGCTACCTATCAAACGATCCAGACATTGAAACACTTCTCCATGGCAAACACCCCAAACCCTCCCAAATCATTTGCATGTCTCTTTATAAAACTGTTTTTCCCGCAGTCCCCTGATTTGCATGTTTTTTAATAAAATTTTTAGGAATCTAGTCACTGGTTTGCCCGCTTTCTATAAAAAAAATTTTACACTGTCACTTTTTGGGGGCTCTTTTTGGGACTCCGGCCCGCAGGTACTCCTAGAAGCTTTCTCTGGCCCTCCCCACTGACAAGGGTTTCCCCCCCTTCTAGACCCTACTTTAAAAAAAAGGGATTCAAGCATAAGAAGGGGATCCCCCTAACAGAAAAAAACTCACTCATCACTCATACACAGGACGGAAAATACACGAACAATTAACTTCCACACACAACCTACAAATACATACGAAAGAAAAAACAAAAATAAAAAACCCTATCACAAAATACATTATAATCCACATAGTCAGGGGGATACACTCATGCGCTTTTAGGGTGGGACGAAAGATGCAACACATTATGTAAAGGAAAGGGCCCAAAAAACCAAAATGGGGGTAAACTTACTCACACACACCACCCCACACTAAAAGAAAGCCCTCACTTCAGATACAATAAAAAACACACCTTTTGGGGTTGCTTACTCTATCAGAAATAGTCCAGGGTGCAAAAAGTGTTGTTTAAAATTTTTAAAAAACCCTCGGTGACCCAAAAATCTTGTGATCCAAAGTTTTAAACCTTTTGGTTTCCCAAAACTGTTTAATCTCATCAGAATGTCCCCCGGTGTCTCCTGGGGGTGCCTCCCCCTCTGCTCTATGAATCAACAGGAAAACCCTATGTTGGGTAACCCGGAGAGAGTACGAGGGGTTTTTATTTATGTATTTTTGGGGGGTATTTGTACTGGTTTTCCTCCAAAAAACTGCTAAGGTGGGCTGAAAAAACCTGTTTTCCCCGGCATCGGTTTTGGCCAACTTTTCACCACACCAAACCACACCCCAAAAACAGGCCTCACCGTGTCTCAAACTACTTAAACCCCCTGTGTCCTGGCCCCTGTCCCGGCCAAATCTTACCCCACACACCCCACACAAACACACATGCCTCAAGTGTCTCAAAATACTGAAACACCTGTGTCCTGGCTCTGTGTGGGGGAAAACCCCACCCCACCCCACCACAACACATGCCTCACCCGTGTTTAAAATACTGAAAAAACCTGTGTCCGGCATTTTGTGGGGGCCAAACTCTCACCACACACCCACCAAAACCCAGGCCTCACAAAAAATCTCACCACACCCACACACCCCACACACAGGCCTCACCCCCCGTGCTCAAACTACTGAAACACCGTGTCCTGGCAAACTGTCTGGCCAACCTTCACCCAAAACCCCACCCCACATGCCCACAGTGTCTTTAAAATTTCAAAAGAGAAAAAAAGTTGGCAGAAACCACCGCTTTCCATTCCCTTCCCCCCTTTCAAAATTTTTTAACAAAAAAAGTACGTACGAATATGTTTATTTCCAAAAAAAACCACTCCCCAAAAAACACTGGCCCCCTTTCGCCGGCGGGGAAGCTTCAAAAGAGCAAAAATAAAAGGTTAATTATATTTCACAAGACAAGTTGTGGACGGGATGGTACGGTTTGGAGGGGCAAATTGTACAACACACATTCACGTCAAGGTGGCCCAAAACTTTTCCTTTTCACACAGATTCAACAAATACACAAAGGGTTTGCTGCTACAAAAATCTACAGCAAACATCAAGTAGCAATTTCCAAAATTTTTTTGCAGATATACTATAAACCACTATAAATTTAAAATCCTTCCCCTTGAAATTGGGGCTATAGTTGTACCATCTTGAACTTTTTCCATGGGCTTTAAAATCTATGAGGGGGACTATTGTCATTCTGTGGCTCCCAAACCCCTTTTTATACCAAAACTACTGCCCAAACTAATGGCTAGAGTTTTAAAAAACACTGAAAAAGATCTAAAAGCAAGTGTGAGAGCACAAAACAGTCCAAGGAAAAAAAAGGGATTTGAGTGTTTTAAGTATCCTCCCTTTTTAAAACACGGCTAACTCTGGGGGTCTAAATATTGATATAAATAGAAGATAGGTAGTAAAGGCCCCCAGACAGGCCCCCACAAAACCCAAATTTTTACCTGGGCCCTTAAAACCCCTTTCCACCCGTTAACCGTACCCCCCCTCTTTTAGCAATTTATAGACACCAGCTCAAGCTTTTTCAGAAAAATTTTGTTAAAATCAAGCTATAGGAGGGCTGAAAAACTGAAATTCAATTTAGCGGGGTTTTTTTTTTTTTACTGGGCTCCGCCTTGGCTGAATTATTCCGTTGTTTTCGAGCTTCTATTGTATTTTTCCCTAATGTATTTCACTAAATTTTTAACACTGGCCCTTGCAAAAAAGCATAACAATTTTCCCCCGCTGGCAGAAAACACCGGGTTTTTGAGGGCTTTGGGAAAGGAAACCCAGGGGGGTATCTGTTCCCCACTTTATAATTTCGTTTTTGGGGGTATTGTGAAGGTCTGGAGAAAAAAACCCCTAATAAAAAGGGGGGAAAACCTTGAAAATTTACCAAATCTGGGGATCGCTTTTTGGGAGAAATCAATTTTTTTTCCTTTGGGAAAATATTATTTTCTTTTTCCCCCTTTTCTCAAGGCATGGAGATAGATCCAACACCCCAAAACAAAAGTACTAAAGGAACAAAAAAAGTTGTAGGGGAAAAATTTTTCCCCAAAAAATTTCTTAAAAAATAACATTGAAAATTTTAAGCCGCCACCCACCACCCCAAGCACAACCCACACCAGCCTCTCCCTCCCACTGGGGTGTCTTGGGTTTTGGGCGGCAACCCCCAAAGCTTTGGGAAGGAAAAAACTGACAAATATCAACTTTTTTTTCCTTTTACCCGTGTGGGTGAGCATGGTGTGTTTAAAACTGCCTTTCTGGGCAAAAAGTTTGCCCACCCTTCTGACATCAAAGGTTTTTCTCGCCTGTGGGTGACCATGTGTTGTTAAGACCCGCCTTTCCGGGAAATTTTCCCCCAAATCCTGACCTAAAAATTTTTTCTCACCAGTGTGGGTGACCATGGGTTTTGGGGGAAACTTTGGCCCGCCCCCTTTTTGGGGGAAAGGTTTTTCCCCCCCAATCCTGCCCCTGAAAGAGTGTCTCCCAGTGTGGGGGACCATGTGGCTCCTAGGATCCCCCTTACGATTGAACCCTTTCCCACATTTGGGCCCCACCTCAGCCCTGTCTTCGTGTTATGGGTGAGGATGTGGCATTAATCCCACTTTTGCTGGGGTGCATTTTTCCCCCGTGGTCACAATTAGGGGCCTCACGCCCCCATTTGGGAGAAATACTTATGCCAGCCCCCAAACCCTTTGGGGGCAGGATCAGCTGGTCCTGCAGGAAAACCCCGGGGGGCTGGGTGAGCCGGCTGCCTGAAAGGGTGAGTCCGGCAACCCTGAACAGAAAAGGGGAAACCCGCAGTGGGAGAGAGGAAATTTCCCGGCGTGGGTGGGTTCCTTGGGCTCCACCTCACCACCTGTAAAATTGGGGGCCCCTCACAAAAACATCAAAGGTATGACCCAAAAGACATAGACTACTGTATTACTCAAAAAAACATTTTCAGTGTGGGTTTTCCCCCCGTACATTTACTGCTGCTCAAAAATTTGGCAAACCTTTGGGATAGGGCCCCGGGATGGAGGTTTGTATGGGGGGGAACCCCCTGAGCCCCGCGGGCCCGTGTTGTCAGGGAAGCCACCGCTCTCCCCCGTCCGCCCCCCACCCTTTTTTGGGGAATGTCACCCCCACTGGCCCGAATGAGATACCCCCCGCTTTTTTTTCAAATTTTTTCACTGTTTGCACTTAATGAATCACGGTGTGTTTAAAATTTTACTTCTGGTTTTCTGCTTTTAACCCATATTACAAAATCATATTATTGCATATTTTTGTATATTTTTGCATATTGGGGGCCCTTTATTGGAAATATGTTTTGGGGGGAACTGCCTGGCTGGTATTTAATTTTCAGCTGGGAGCCTTGATCAGTAAAATGGATGATTACGGCCCCGGGGCACTATCTGGGCATATGGTTTTTTATACATTTCTACCAAAATTTTAAATTTCGCCCACACTTTTCAATTTTTAAATTTCCCTCTGGGCCCCCTGACTACCCACTCGCTTAAATTTTTCTAAATCTCCCTGCAAACCCTTTTCATCAGACTGGGACCTGATAATTCTACCTGTCTTAGATCATCAGCAAACTTTCTGATATCACTGCTAATCCCACTGTCTTAGTCGTTTGGGGGCCCAAAAATAAAAAAAGAAGTGGGCCCCCAAAAGACTATAATTTACTATTAATATAAACCCTCGAACACAAACCCCCCAAAAACTTATATATTTCGTATAACAGCTGCCTCCATCACCCCCACCCCCCATTTCTACATCATCACAATTACCCCAACCCCGTGGTGCAGTAGTTTTCCCCACTTTTTTTAACAAGGTCATTGTCTTTGTTTTTCAAATACATGCACGTTTTTTTGAAAAAATTTAAATTTTTTAAAAACAAAAAATGCTAACTTACGGTGAAATGTGGGTGGTGGGTAATTTTTTGCGCTTTTTCATTGCATCCCAAAAGCAAACCCCCCAACTTTTTACCCTAGGGAGAAAACACAGGAGCGGGAAAACTCCTGCCTTTTCTTTTCCCCACGAAAGGGCAAAAACTAAATGGAGGGGCAGGGGAGTTGTTTTGGACGTGTAGAGGGGGTTGGACCCGAGGAAGCATAGCCCAAACCCTTTAAAAAGACCCCCACCCTTAGTAATTACCCACCCAAATTTCCCCCCCTTTACCCTTTTTCACCCCAACTTTAAAAGAAGCCACCGTTTCCACCCATGCAGGGAGTATGGGAGGGGATGGTATAAAACCCAAAACTACCTACTGGGCTACCCCAAGAGCAAAACTTATACCCAAAAACCCGAGAGACCTAACCCTATATTATTCCCATGTTATGGGGACCCTTTAATTCTCATCATGAAAATAAAAACGGGGAAAAAAAAACCCATATACATGTGCACCTTAGAATGGACCAACGTTCTCCCCGGGGAAACTCCCAAAAAATTTTCCCTGGGATGATTTTTTCTCTACTTTGGGGGTAGAGTTTTTGGGCTCCCTTTCCACAAGTGGGTGACTGACAGTTCACTGGCTTCAAAAACCCCGCGGCTCAGGCGTCTCCCCCCATAATACCCAATGGGCAATTTGGCCCATTAAAGGGGGCTGGGCCCGGCAGCCCCAAGGAACCCAAAAACAGCCCCCTCATATTAGCATTCGTTGCACAAGAACTCAATGACTGGTTTCTTAAATTTAGACCCAATTCCTGAAAAGCATGAGGTGCAATACGAGTATTGGTGAGGCAATAATCCCTGTTTTTTTTCTTATACAGCAAAATCTTTAAATCGGAGTGAAGTCGTAAATTTCCGATAAGTCTGGGAGATATCAAAAAAATTCGTTTTTGAAGAAAAAAAAATACCAATTTTTGCCCCTAGCCTGTAGGCATGACCTCCCCGGGGTCCAATATCAAAAAAGTTTTCCAAATTTAAATTTAAAAAAAATAAACCAACAATAACATGGGAATTGATTATATATATATTATATTATATATTATATATATATAAAATATTATATATATAATATATATTATATAATTATATATAAAAATTATATATATATTTTATATATAAAAAATATATAATTTTTAATTTTATTATTTAAAATTAATTATATATATTTAAAATTTTAAATTATATTAAAAATATTATATATATATAAACAAAAACCCTTCATACTCGCGGGTTTCAGGCTCGCGGCTTTGATTACTGCGGGGTTTCAAAACCTTTTTTTTTTTTTTTTTTTTTTTTTTTTTTTTTTTTTTTTTTTTTTTTTCCCCCCAAATTTCTTTCTCTTACAGGGGCCTTTTCCGCCATGTTGGATATGTCTCACATGTTTGGGGGGGATCCACTCAACACTCTTCTAAACAGGGTTTGGTCAAAGCTTTGCGTCTCATCAACTCCCTCCTCTGACTGACTGTCTTTAAACTTTAAATCACCGCCGCAATTTGCTTCTCTTGCTCTCTTCTACCCTTATTTTCCGTCACTGCTCTTCTGAAATGCTAAATCATGCCTCCCCACCCCGGGGCCTGCTGCACAGACTTTTTCTCATTCTCATCCCCATTCGTCCCTCTTTCCCAATGGAAGATTTAACAATATCTTTACTCCACCCCCACAAAGGGCCCCCCCTTTTTCACCCTTTTAAACTTTTTTGAACCCCCCTTTCTCCCCTTTTTTTTTTTTTTTTCTTTTTTATTTTCGGGGGGAAGGGCCCCCACCTTTTTTCCCTTAAAAAAAAACCTTTC
>JACEEZ010020237.1:0-12500 GCA_016584305.1 Chionoecetes opilio
ATTCTGAACAGTGTTGTCTGGGTCCCGTTGCTCTTGAAAACACGCTCATTTACAACCTGAGGTACGGCCCAAGTCAGGGTACCCGGTCCCTAGGTTCTCCTGGAACAGTGTGTCGCGTTTACTCTTAAACACGTCAGGTTAGGTTACGGTTAGGTTACGGTTAGGTTAGGGTAAATTTCCAGGTTCAAACATATAAGTTTTGTGTGGGAATCACAATGAGGTTTTTTTTCGAGAAAATCCTATGGTTAGTTTCGGAGCTACAGCCAGGCGTAGGCGTCTTCACTCGGAAACCACACACTCACACAGAGTTGGGCAATATGCTAACGGGCAAGGTGGTGGTGCTGGGTTGTTACTGTTCGCCTCCAACAATGACAACACGGTGCATGTAATGGTTAAAACAAAACATTAATCTCTACCGTTTATTATAAAATGTACTCACTCTGGAAAATGAAAAATCTGTTACAAACAAACGCGAAATGTATTAGTGAGCGGCGTATCGGCAGCTTCCAATGGCCACGGGAGCCTCGTTCTTTATGTTAATATCCCCCGTTTTTATGTATGATAACAGCAACTATTGGATGGCCAGAGTACAATAATGTAACGTGCAATATAACAGTACAACACACAACGCTAGTGTTCCTATAACCACCATGTTATGCCATGAGCGCAAGGTTCTTTTTGTACTTTCATCCTTCACCGATATCATTGCCTGGTGGGATATTTATGGAGGTCTTATAGTCACGGTACCAAGTCACTGATAGCTTGTCTTGTTTTCTGCTGCAATAGTTTCCTTACATAAGTTTGAGTCCTGCCTGAGTGATAGGAGCATATCTAGAATCTAACGCACACTGTAATAGCAGGCGTGGCGTATCACAGGAACTACCACGTGTAGGTCTCACGGCCTCTTGTAGCTTACTTATGTTATGATGGATGGGCCAAAGACTACTTAGTCCTTGAGCCAGACCAAAAGTAATGCTCCGGCGGGGGGAGTAATTCTCATTATGATTTTCCATTAGACCAATGTCTCAAGTGTCAGAAAATGCATGATGGACATCTGAGAACGGTAGCTTAGTGCCCGGATGGACGCCATCTTTGAAACCACCCAGCTCGAAAATGCCCATTTGGTGGGGTACATTGTTGCACGTGTATCTGGACTTCTATACGCTATCGATGTGCGGTTGACGACTAAATATACGTCCAATGTGTACCGTCTAAATAAAAAATAATATGAAGCATTTTGTTATAGATTAATTATTATAAAAATCAATTATCGAAAAAAATTCATATATTTTTCAATATTTTATTATTAGACTTGTACTTTTTTTAGTGAAACAACACTGGTATGATTTTCCAAATTATGCATTGTGCTACACCGTTTATCTGTCTATAAAAATAACTCAACAAGTACAACATATCATCCACCACGAGTTACAACAAATATATGTAAGAGGCATAAAATGACTTAGGCCGCCGCTGGCATTATCTATTCTGACGATAACGCAAGTTAGGAATGTCGTACGGAGAGGATTTTAACACCATACGATATCTATAAGCAGGCGGAAATTGTTACATAGGAAATCTGCACTTTGGTGGCCATCTTGGATTTCAAAATGGCCGCCAATTATATTAATTATTCATTACTAGATTTTGGAAAGACGTATGGAGCTGATTTTAACACCATACGATGTATATTCCTAATAAGCAAGCGGAGGTATCATTGAACATGTCATGTTTTAGTCAATAACACCGGTATGATCTTCCAAATTATACATTTTGCTAAACCGTTTATCTGTCTATAAAGATTTTCAGGCAATTTGGCCTGCATTATAATAGAGAACAACATATGCTATACAATATACAGTGCACACAAAGTTAATCATCAGAGTCGCCATCAGAGTCATTGGCATCCTGAGCCACGATAGCATCATCCTGCACCATGTTGGAGCATCCCTGCAGCTTACACACAACAGTGCACTTCAACCCATTCAGTATGCAGGAGCAATCTGACGGTCGACACGTCCTTCTGCATGTGCATGAGATGAGATTCAAGACGACATCTGGAGCTGGTAGACCCGCCATCCATCGGATTTTGAGCGAACCGCCATCATCGAGTTCCCAGCCATGTCCTGCTGATGGTGCTGGGACGTCTGGCAGGTTTTTCAAGGCTGCGTCGCCAGATAGCCGCCTGATAATTGGCCCTAAGCGTATGCTGCATCAAGGAGTCTTCACAAGGCGGCAATTGTCCAGATTCGATCTGGCCCTTCTTTGCACAGAACATGTGATAACGGAGTGAATTAGCACCGACGATCTTCGTGTTCCTGGCGTACAGCTGACACGTGAAGGCCTGAATGCTATTGAAGACGTCCTGTTGGTACATTCCACGAAGATCCCAGATCTGTGAATGCTTGAAGATACAGATCATTCGCTTGCACAAGCTTCAAAGCCTTTATCTTTCCTTGGCTAGCCAGAGCACTACCAGTGTCACACCCGCTCCATGCATGAAGCCCTGGCAATGCACTGCAAACTCCAGACCCCAATACCGCAGCCAACTTTCCAACGTCAATCATTCTGACTCGAACCTTTGTTCCTCGTCTGATGAAGAGCTGACTATCGATGGTTCTGCTGAGATGAAGACTGATGATCAGAACGTCGGTGTCATCTGCCACTAAGATGATCGTCTTGTAGTGGGTAGCGGCGTGCTTTGCGTGGAGAAACATACGCGTGTCTGCTTCCTCGTGGCTACATTCGAGTGCTTGCACCAACTTCCACCTATCGCGGATCAGTACCAGACATTTTTCACCACAGGTGACATACAGTGTTCTGTTGCCTAGCTTTTGGCGATTTGTTTCATGTTTCCACGACTCCGCCAAAAACACAACCAGTTTCTCCTTTGTCTGGCTGCAAGCAAGGAGACGCCGCCAGTTCATGATTTTGTGTGCGGGTCTGATCTCGCTGAAACTGATGCCTTCATTTGAACCGCGGTTCACACGCTCAGCTGCTTTGATGGATTCTTCTGTGTATGTGTCAAAGACAACATCGATGCGCTCACTGCCTTGACCAGCGTGAAGCGCTGCAGCAAGGATGCGGTCAGATAGTTCTTCGAACGTGTCGTTCTCGCCATGCATCTTTTGTATGAGAGCCATCGCATCAATTATTGTTGCACTTCGCTTGTCAACGTTATCGGCTGGTTCCACAAGACCTTCCATGTGTTTCGCAAGTGCAACTTTGTTCGTTTTTTTCATTGACCCATCAACGTTTGCCAAAGACCATGGTAACGGCCCTAGTGGGTGACAAAGGACAAGTTGCATGTCGAGGTTCCTTGTCTTGGCGATGAGTATCATGGTGGCAAACAGTTGTCTGTCAGCTCTCAGGACGATCTCCTTGTTTGTGGCCTTCACAACTTTCTGCTTGATCTTACCAAAGGTCTTCAAGTTTAGCTTCTTCACTGTTTCATAAAAGCCTGTTCCCTCTTTAAGACGTTTCTGGAAGCTTTGATACGCCGCTTCCCCCTTTTTCAGGGCGTTGAGTAGGTCATTAGAAACGTCCTCCCTCGCAGCCGCTCCGGTAGATATACTGAGAAGACATGACGGATCATTGGCGAATGGATTGGTCCAGTCATTTTCCAGTAGATCACAGATAGCTGTGACGCCAGACTCATCACGTTTGATGCGAGAAGTAGACAAGTCAGGGTGCTTGGCGTGAGATGTGTCGCTGCCATTCACAAGGATAGTTTCTCGTAGTTGCCTCAGTGCAGCAGCCCGATTGTCTGCAGTTAGATAGTATCGTGACACAGCCCCTTGTCGAAGATTAAAACCTCGTGTTCCTCCAGCTGTTTGCGTATCTTATGTTGACTGTTTCTTCTGTTGTCTGATCAACAGCGATTCTGGCAAATGGATTCCCTGGTCTAAGCTGTACGGAGAAGTAGCCTTGATTGAAATGCCTGTACAACTCGGGGCATGTTTCGTGGAGTTGCGTCATCTGTGCATAGTACACTGGTAGATATCTAGCATAGTTCACCTTGTTCATTGCGAAACACCAAGGGATCACTCTTCTGACACAAGCCAAGTGAAGCATCCAGTCGCCTTCTCTATCCGCACGAATCAACCCCAGCAGGGTCTCTACCATATCAATATACATCATCCAGAAGCGAGCCAGGTCTCCATGTTTGGTTCGCAGAAAATGTAGGTATTTCGCGAACATGTCAAAGCTCTGTACACATGAATCATCATCGAGAGCAGCAGCGAGAGTCTCGTGGCAAACATCCTCCTTGATGCTGCGAATTTTGAGGTCAGTGCTTCGAATCTGGGGTCCCTTGTCAGGATGATTGCTTTCTATTCTATTGTTATTTGACTAAAACATGACATGTTCAATGATACCTCCGCTTGCTTATTAGGAATATACATCGTATGGTGTTAAAATCAGCTCCATACGTCTTTCCAAACTCTAGTAATGAATAATTAATATAATTGGCGGCCATTTTGAAATCCAAGATGGCCACCAAAGTGCAGATTTCCTATGTAACAATTTCCGCCTGCTTATTAGATATCGTATGGTGTTAAAATCCTCTCCGTACGACATTCCTAGCTTGCGTTATCGTCAGAATAGATAATGCCAGCGGCGGCCTAAGTCATTTTATGCCTCTTTACATATATTTGTTGTAAACTCGTGGTGGATGATATGTTGTACTTGTTGAGTTATTTTTATAGACAGATAAACGGTGTAGCACAATGCATAATTTGGAAAATCATACCAGTGTTGTTTCACTAAAAAAAGTACAAGTCTAATAATAAAATATTGAAAAATATGATTTTTTTTCGATAATTGATTTTTATAATAATTAATCTATAACAAAATGCTTCATATTATTTTTTATTTAGACGGTACACATTGGACGTATATTTAGTCGTCAACCGCACATCGATAGCTAGTATAGAAGTCCAGATACACGTGCAACAATGTACCCCACCAAATGGGCATTTTCGCGCTGGGTGGTTTCAAAGATGGCGTCCATCCGGGCACTAAGCTACCGTTCTCAGATGTCCATCATGCATTTTCTGATACCTGAGATATTGCCCTAATGGAAAATCATAATGAGAATTACTCCCCCCGCCGGAGCATTCACTTTTAAAATATGGCCGGTTGGCTCAAGACTAACTCAAAGACTACTCTATACTGACTTGCTACTCGTGCCCCGCGCCAACCCGCCCATGACCAGTGGAGGCCAGTTTTGCGATTCCTGCCATTTTAGAACATCACCCCTATTTCCCTTCCTAAGGTTTATCAGTATACATGATATACCGTTATCTTCGTAACTGTTTGTTCTATAATATTATCAAATAAAAAACAGTAAAATACACTAAAGAAATTCCATTATGAGACTCTGAAGAAATATGCATGAACTTATATTCACTTAAACTCATCGCAATTTGATATTTTGCGTGAAGACTTTTTACATGCAACATATCAATAGAAGCGGAATTTAATTAGCTTTCCATTGCTATATTTCATTTTCTGATAAATGAACTAGAACCATGCATAAATTAGCGTTAACTAAATAAATAACATCATCCATCGGGTAATTATCCCGATAGATGTTATTTTTTTAGTTAACGCTAATTTATGCATGGTTATGATTCATTTATCAGAACACGAAATATAGCAATGGAAAGCTAATGAAAATCCGCTTTTTTCTATCGCTAGCATCTAAAATGTTTTCTCGCAAAATATTAAATGGCGATGAGTTCAAGTGAATATTAAGTTCATGCATATTTCTTAACTCTCTCATAATGGCATTTCTTTATTGCATTTTACTGTTTTTTATTTGATAATATTATAGAACAAACATTTACGAAGATAACGGTATATCATATATACTGATAAACCATAGGAAGGGAAAAGGGAGTGATGTTCGAAAATGGCAGGAATCGCAAAACTGGCCTCCACTGGAAATAGCCCAAAATGAGGAGCAAGTCCAGTATAGAGTAGTCTTTGGATGGGGCTTATGTATCTTTGGGTGACTTAGTGAATATAAAATCACATCACTGTCCATGAGAGTCATGTTACAAGCATGAGCGTGGGAGTCCAACATAAAGGTGGAGTAAAACTATACCTACGCAAGACAGGATTCTGTACACTTCTGATTCTTTTCTTGTTTTACCCTTGGCCAGTCCTTTGTCATGAAAAAAAGAAAAAGCTACCGTACATAACAGTCAAGTCGCCAGTTCAACGTTTCTTTGTTATGTACAGACGTCTGGTGGCGTTAATACTTACATTTGTACATCCATGATTTCACGACAGTTAGAAGGGGCTATCTGGAAAGTCTGTGTCATTTTGTGTCTTCATCTGTGTCATATTAGGGCTATACATGAACAAATTACAAAAATAAAACCGAGTGGCGACCTTGCTATACCTACTACAGTAAAGTCGCCAGCTAGTATTTTAACCCAACAGTTGAGTCGCCACTCTGGGGAATTCAGGGAAATTAGAGGTAAAGTAAAACAAGTCTCTATATATATTAGCTGCGGAAAATGCTTGGATTTATAAAAATTCCTCTGCCAACGTGAAAGCCAATTCTATTCAAGTTTGAAAGAGTAGCAAGGCTTGTGTCCTGCCGCCCGAAAGGTGATGAGCTACTGTCTGTCGTCGCGCGAAGAAAAACTTGAGAAGCAAAATGCACAACAGTTCACAAAATGTACTGTACCAGCTAGGGTTTCCTTCCCGAGATATCGGGCGTAAGTGGTTAGGTTTGTTTCCACAGGCAATTGGTTCAAAACCCGTGATTCTCATTGTTGTTCCTTATCTCAGATTTGCACTATGTAAAATACAAATGGGTGTCGGAGGGAATACACAAGGGGGACTGTGTGGAAGTTTAATCTCACTCTTCCTTCAAAGAACGCAAAAACAATAAAACACACAATAAACACAAAAAAGATCCTACCACTGAGGCTTTGCAACACCCTTCCTCGTTCTGTCTCCGTGACACGGGGAAGACAGGTACATATACTCACCACATGTCACTAGAGACAAACGAACGGAAGAAGTGGAGGCACCTCGTAGTAGTAGATCCCAAAAACCCCAGCCAAGGGAGAGAGGTGTGCTTCAAGTCGGCACCAAGCCTACTCTGTCTGGAATGCCGATGCATGGAGGCCTAGTAACCTCGGTTGGAAGCCTCATGAAGCAGGTAGTGATGGATTGAAGCCTCGGGAACCAGGTCGTTAAGGCGCTGACCTTCGCGGGCTTAACGACCTCCGAGGTTGAAGGAAGGGGCGGTGGCGAGATTCGAGACACACACCAAAGCGCCACTAATTAACCGCTCCTCATCAGCCGGCTTATGGTGGGAGTGGTGTTTCACCCTTACAATGGGCCTAATGCATGCAAGCCGTCAGCACCTGGCTGGTACCTGGCATAGTTGATATGACTATTTTACATAATTTTTTTATATCTGATGCCTTTTTTCGGCATGATTTATCGTTTGTCTTTAAAATAATAGGTTCGGTAGTGTTTGCCACTTGTCTAAGGCGTTAATATATAAATAAATGGGCCTAATACATGTGGAGGTGGCGGAGGTCAGCACATTCCACCACCACCACCACCACGGCCTCCTCACCACTTTTCACATCAAAATAAGGCCGCCTGCACCTAATTTAATTTTATGTATGATTTGGGTGTATTCACAATATATATATGTAACTTACGGTTATGTTAAAAACTCACCTGTTTGGGAAGAAATATGATGGAAATAAGGGCACGGCAAGAGGATGGAGAAACTTGCTGTTGTTGTTGTCGTTGGTGGACAACAAAAAAGCTCTACGCGTTGCGTCGTATGTTGATTCTTGTATGCCGAAAACCGATGCAACGGGTGGAGAATTTTTTTTGAATATGGCCCGTAGTGTGGGCGAGGCGACATGCCCCCCGGCGTATGCCCCCAATGATTGATTGATGATTGTTGCTACTTTTTGCGCTGTATCTAGTTTAATTAACCGTGTCTTTTAATGAGGATTCCACACCTCTGCTACATATTCCAGTGTGGATCTTATAAAAGATGTATAATTTGGTTCACCATCTCTTCATCTTATAGGAAAGTCACTCATTGCAACCATCAACACTGGAAGGTTTCAACACCAATATGTACCAGCTGTATTACTGTCGCTGTAATATCTGCTATGTGCATAGTCATGTAACATACATACTGAAATATATTTTATTTTCTATAAGGTTGATGACCATATTAAAACAGCACAAAAGAAAATGAAAGTGGACAACGCCTCACGGAAAAAGGAGTTAAAACTTTTAATTTTTATGTTGGAGACCTTGTCCTTAGAAGAAACAGCAGAAAACAAGGCAGAAAGGGAGACAGGCTCCAAAAAGAATGGCTGGGCCCCTACAAGCTGACAGAAATACAAGAGAGTGGAGCTTGCATTCTTGAGGATGTAGCAGGGAAAAACAAGCCTACCAAATTAAACATTAAGGACATAATTCCTTACGTGGTTCATCACCACTTGGCATCTACACAACTACCAAAACCATCATTTACACCACCACCATCACTGACACCAACACTACCACCACCACCATAACTGACACCAACACTACCACCACCACTGACACCAACACCATCACTGACACCAACACTATCACCACCACTGACACCACCACAACCACCATCACTGACACCAACACCACCACCACCATCACTGACACCAACACCACCATCACCATCACTGACAAACACTACCACCACCACTGACACCAACACTGCCACACCCACCACCTTCCCCTTACACCCCTGCACTCCACCAGCCTAAGCACTTTAAGTCACCAAGTGTGAGCAAAGATGCAGTGACTGATCTACTAACAGGCATGTAAATATGATGTTCAGTACATACTCTGAGCAAACCTTTTCCCCTTTTACACTCGTCCCAACTACCTTCACCTTTATGTAGCTACATTAATTAATTAATCAAGTTTTAACTCTAGTGTAGTGTACAATTGATCCAGCATACCAAAGATATATCTATGGATTATTATTATAAACTAATGTTTTCCCTCATTATTTATACAGGGAAATGGCTGTCTGATGAACATATCAACATTGCTCAGGCTCTCCTCAAGAAAAAACTCTCACACATAAAGGGCCTGAGAAATACGCTACTCTTTCAGGTCCCCAATACTAGTCCTGCTCCACCTAAGGGGGAGTTAGTGCAAATATTGCACATAAATGGGAACCACTGGGTGTGTGTGGGGTCTTTGGGTTGTGGTCAGGGAGAGATAAAAATGTATGATAGTTTATCTCCTTCAACACCAAGTAAGTATATACAATCGGTCACACACACAAATATACACTCATACATATACATGCACACACAATAGTTGGAATAGTCGGAATAGTTGGAGGAAAAAAGGAGGTATCAACTTATGGGAGAAGTACAAAACAACTAGAAATGAATATGTAAGAACCCGAAGAGAAGAAGAAAGTAACTATGAGAGAAATATAATAGAACAATTTAAGAACGAACCGAAACTTTTCTATAGATCTATAAATTGAAAAATGCAAAACAAGGAAGGAGTAGATAAGCTGAAGGTAGAAGGCATAGTGTACGAAGATGCATTACAACACGCTGAGGTGATGAATACGTGCTTTCAGACTGTATTTACATGCGAGTGAATTTAAAACGAAAAATACAATAGCAAAATAAAATATAATGGAAGACATAAAAGTAGACGTAATATAAGTAAAAAGGCTAATGGAAAGTCAAGATGTGAGAAAAGCCCCGGGTTCAGATGGAGTGTCGAATTGGATAATGAAAGAGTGCAGTAACCAACTAGCAGAAAAGTTACATAGTGTAATTGAGAGTTCACTTAAGGAGAGCAGAGTCCCGCTTGATTGGAGAAGAGCAAATATTGTGCCAATTCTCAAAGGAGGAGACAAAGAAGAAACATTAAATTAACAATTAAACAAGTGTAGTGGCAAAAATGTGTGAAAAAATTATGAAGGACAGATGGTTGAAATATTTGGAAGAGACAAACACACTTGCAGGAGGCCAGTTTGGATTTAGAGGAGGAATGTCATGTACAACGAACTTATTAAGCTTTTACTCGAGTGATCGATGTGACACAGGAAAGAGAGGGGTGGGTCGATTGCATATACCTGGACCTAAAGAAGGCATTTGACAAGGTACCTCACAAGTGACAGCTCTGGAAGCTATAACATGTAGGAGGATTGAAGGGTGGTTTGCTGAAGTGGATGGAAGACTTTTTGAGCAACAGAGATATGAGAACAGTAATAAAAGATCAGAAGTCAGAATGGTGCAGTGTGATAAGTGGAGTTCCTCAAGGATCAGTATTGGCCCCAGTGATGTTCTTGGTCTATGTCAATGATATGACAGACGGAGTGAATAGTTATACGAGTTAATTCTCTGATGATGCTAAATTACTAAAAAAAGTAGAAAGTAAAGAGGACTGTGAGCATTTACAAAAGGATCTAGATAAGATTTTCAGACGGAGTCAATTATGGGAAATGGAGTTGAATACTAAAAAGTGTAAAGTGATGGAAATGTGCAGTAGCAAAAAGAGACAGAGAGGAAAGTATTCGATGGGAAATGAATGGATAAAAGCTTTGATAAAATGGCTTTAAGCTCTCTCCGGGAAGGTGAAGCAGACGGTCGCGAGTCCAGCGTTTGATACGCAAAACCATGGTGAAACACCCACCCACACACACACACACACACACACACACACACACACACACACACTTATTTTATTTCTTCTCTATTTTTTATACAGCCTGTTGAAGAACGTTGCTGAGATGCTGCAGCCCCAAGGAGCCACAATTACCATTAGGAGCGAAAGTTTCCAGAGGCAGAAGGGAGTGTCTGATTGTGGCCTGTTCGCTATAGCTGCTGCAACAGCCCTTTGTAGTGGCTGTGATCCCTCCTCCTGCCAGTGGGATCAAGGTCTTATGAGGAAACACCTTCTTGATTGTTTCCAGAAACAAGACCTTGCCCCATTTCCATCTGTGCCACGGAGGATCAAAGGGCACAAAACATTGCCTTTTATTAAATTTGAAATATTTTGTGTTTGCCGGCAGTCATACTCCAACGACACCATGGCACTGTGCAAGATGTGTCGGGAATGGTACCACAAAACTTGTGTCAAAATCCCTGGGGTAGTATTCAAACAAAAGGATGCCAATTTTGTTTGCCATTCCTGCAAACTGCCCCAGGGGTAGTAAGTAAATCTTGCGTGTAATTATTTTTTTCTCCTCTCTCTCTCATATATATATATATATATATATATTATATATATATATATATATATATATTATATATATATATATATATATATATATATATATATATATATATATATATATATATATTTTATATATATATATATATATATACATATATATATATATAGTGCTCGACATTGAATTAGTCCGCCCAGGATGAGGCGGACTAAATGATGTGTAATTTAGCTTCAACATTAAGAGGGACCTAAATCAAGCCAATGTATTGTGCCGCCTACACAGAGTGCATAGTAGGCGGAGCTTCTGAGTACGCCAAGGAAACCACAGTCAGTTGTTGTCCTGCCGGTGTAGGGAGGTGTTGTGTTTCCGCGATCCGTCCCTCTTGTGCTCCCTCTCGACTTGCACCGCCGCTCCCTTTGAGCCCCATGTGTTGTCGATATGGGCAAGAATAAGGATTTTAGTGCAGAAACATTGCCCAGATCATTGCCATAAAAATATCCGTTAAGCAATCAAAGGCAATCTCCGAACAAATTGCCTTTGATTGCTTACCGGATATTTTTATGGCAATGATCTGGGCAATGTTTCTGCACTAAAATCCTTATTCTTGCCCATATCGACAACACAGGGGGCTCAAAGGGAGCGGCGGTGCAAGTCGAGAGGGAGCACAAGAGGGACGGATCGCGGAACACAACACCTCCCTACACCGGCAGGACAACAACTGACTGTGGTTCCTTAGCGTGCTCAGAAGCTCCGCCAACTATGCCACTCTGTGTAGGCGGCACAATACATTGGCTCGATTTTAGGTCCCTCTTAATGTTGAAGCAAAATTTCACATATTAGACCGCCTCGCCCTGGGCGTAACTAATTTAATATCGAGCACTATATATATATATATATATATATATATATATATATATATATATATATATATATATATATATATATATATATATATATAGGCTATATATGTAGCCAGGCACGATATTTTCTCTTAGGCAAACGAGATTGAAAGGAGTCAAACATTCTCCTTTTTCGAGATTATGATGCACGGTTTCTATTTGCCGGACAATTTTCTTGTGTTCTTCTGATAAGTTATTCAGAAGTTGTCCAATGGATAGCAACGTTTCTGAACTATCATGTTCCATATTCAGGCTTGATCTGAATTGTGATTTTTTTTTTTAATTGTGAAGGCAAGGAAGGTAAACAATTTCAAGAAATTGTTTACGAAAGGAGGCAGATTATATAGCAAATT
>JACEEZ010020237.1:17500-29969 GCA_016584305.1 Chionoecetes opilio
ATACAGCTTGCACTTTGTTAGCTCGAGCAAGTAGGTCACAGGCCAAAATGTATATGTACCAGCCTTTTATGAATGTCGACGACACCTAGGCTCATATTCCTAGTCCATCGCACTTGCGATTACCACGATGCAAATACTACCGTCGCAATTGCTATCATCAAATACCACGATGGTATCTCTAGTCATCGAGAAGGGGCGGAGCCTAAGTGTAGTGGGCAGGCCTGAGGCATAAGTACAAACCGATGCGGAACATATAAATAGTCTCTTTACCGCAGCTATTACTCTACAATGATGCAAATTACATATATATGAATATAATCGGTAGTATTTGGGGGTCTTACTGTTTTGTATCGATAAATTATAAATTATAATGTATCAACCGTGGGTGGCAAGCCTGAAATTATACGCTCTGCTCGCAGCAGCGGTACAAATGATAATACATATACGTAGATGGATTTTGTGAGGAGGATACTTTATTCTATCACCTAAAAGCTTCTATACCTTTGATTGGCATTATTATATGTATTTATGAATCATATACTTATTGCCTATTCCTTACATATACATGTATTTAGTATGTTGCTGTGCCAACCGCTCGCTTGTAACACTGCTCGATATGTAAACACCGTCTGCCGGTCTCGTCTCTCCACCACGCTACCTGTTGATCAACTCGCCATGGAAGCTGTAAAGGAAGGAGCCGAGCGAGCTGCAACTCTTTTAGACCACCAAATTGTTACTTTGATGACGCTAATAAAAGATTGGGATGCAATCATCAACAATAAGTCAACGGCTCCAGGCATCTCAGACAAGAAGAACAGAGCGTGGCTGGAACTCACCAACTTCTTCTACGCCTCCTACCCTGATAATACTCCCAGAAAAACTAAGCAACTCAAGAGGAGTTATGATCATGTTAAACGCAAGTAAGTAGTATTTGTGGTAATATTATATAGATGCAGGGCCGGATTAGAGTCAGTAAGAGGCGGATAAAGTTTAAAGATGTTCCGTTTTGGAGGAAAGCATGAAAATTTGCATATAGGGGTTTTAAAGTATGCTGAATTCGAATATATACACTTGATCCGAGGAACGTAACCTCCTCAAAATCCAAGATGGCCGCCATTGATATTCGGTATACCCGAAAATCAACTATAACCTTAATATAATAATATATGAGGATACATTTTATATCTACACATATGTTTCACATACAGTGCATGTGGTGGAAGTGTCTAAAGCTGACGATGATATTGCTGGGCAACTATAATCCAAGATGACAGCCATTTCCCCCGAAATCGCATACTATGTTATAATGTTCAACTTTGTCACATTTATCGAGCCAGATTGACACAACATCTCTGTACTACTGTAAATCCAAGAAATAGAATACCAAAGACCTCAGTGAAATCAAACTGTTTTTGTTATTCTATCGACAAGTGACTAAAATTCAAATTGGCCACCATCTTAACGGCCTTAATTGTTATATAAATGATGATAATTTTGTATTCAATGAATTTATGAAATATTAATAATGACGTATGCATAATCTTGTCTTGAATAACTGCTAACAAACAATGTTTTATTTCAAGCAAACTGTTTTATTCTTTAGATTGAACATGTTACAGATTTGATAAGACAAATGAGATGATGCTTTCCTTAATTAGTTCATGTACACTGTCCTTCACATACACATAGCTGTGTGCAGGGAAGATTGGCCTTGTGGCATTTGCACCTGCCAGTGCAGTTGCTGTTTCGACATGAACACTTGATTAGTTCTCTGCAGGCTTTCGATGCCTCTGGTTTCAGACTCCACACTGGACACCAGAAGTCTCCATCCTTTGCCCATCCCCATTCAATTGGAGCTGGCAAGTTTGGATTGGCAAGCAGAGTTTTGCCCCAGACATGACCGGCTTGATAAGCAGCACGCTTGATATGCTGCATTAAGGCTCCTCTACTTGGTGGGATGTTATCAAACTGTCGTGTTCCAGATGTAAAGAGCCGTTTTCTGGCTTCATTTACAGTGGTCAACGTTGACGTGCGCTTGTACAAGAGGACAACGAATCGTTCCAGAGTTTCCATGTCTTCATCCGTGATCTCGCTGGGTGAATCAGATAGTTTCTTGATAACTGGTCTGAATGTGTCAGAGCTTCGCCACACTTCCCACATGGTCTTCTTGCCAATTCCGAAGAATGAGGAATCCGTGTCACAGCCTGAAAAGGCATGCAAGAACAGTAGTCCTTGAGACCTATAATTTCCCAGTGCTGCTGCAATACGGTCCGCGGAGACATACCGGAATGTCTTTCCATGACTGAATGCAACCCAAATTTGGCATCCTTGCAGGACTGTTGCTGTCGCTATGGCAATTACCACCACATCTGTGTCACTAGCTTGTATCACAATCTTGCGATGACCCTGGTTAAAAGCATGAGCAGCATGAAGCAGCATCCTTCCATCTGCTTCCTCGTGAGTGCATGGTGCTAATCGTGATAGATCACAGTGCGGCATGGACAGAACCGTTTCATCTCGGGTCGGGATCAGTAGCTTATCCTGCGGTGGAGAATAGGTCTGCATAACACCAGCTAAATACTTGAAAAAACCTGACTTGTTTGAATCCACTCGGAGAAAGGTGTTCCAATTCTGAGGTAATCGAGTGTTTGACGCTACTCGCAATGGGTCACCACTTCCCCTACTCGCTCGTGTCTGCGATTTCAGGCTTCCAGTTATGTAGACATCCCATTCCACATCTAGGCGACTCACAAACTGTAGCTGTTTGGTGATGTATGGCAGAAACGCCATCGACCCATAATCACGAAAGGCCTTTGCACCTGTCTTCTTGGGATCCAGTGTATGGACGAGGGCAGCTCCGTCAATTATCTTGACATCGGGTCGTGGATCTCCATCTCCAGTTTCCTCTGCCAGCGGCTCAAGGCAGGTCATGAGATCAGACTTTGCAGTCTGGCGCATCTCGTTATTGTCAGCCAGGGCTGGAGGCCATGGGTGATTTCCATGCTCGAAGAAGGTGTCCAGGTCCCCATCTCTTGATTGGCATGAGATGTACATCCGAGAGAAGAGTTCAACATCATTTTTGAGGCCCTTTGTTTTGTTACTTGCTTTAGAATCTTTCCTTCGTTGCGATTTGAAGAGAGGCAGACTGTTTTTATGAATGGGATTGTAGAAGCACTCAGAGGAACCAGACAAACGATCTTGGATGGAGGTTTGATACTGTGTTGTACCAATTCCTCTGCAGTGCGAACAGATTCAACCACTTTTTCGGACATGACGACTTTGGTGTCCATGGTTACCAAGTCTGCACTGTCATCTGTGAAAGGGTTGCCATACTCTTCCATCACTTCCACTACGCATTTGATGTTTGAAGCAAATCTCTTCTGAGTACTTGGTACTTGCTCATGATGTTTGTCCGGTTGGTATCCGGTTGGTATTCCTAAAAGAAGAGCTGCTTTAATAATTAATTGTTTAAACTTAACTATTTTATTATATAGCATTCGATGACAACTGTCTGTGTCAGACAGAATTAATAACAATTATTCATAACTGGAATTTCATACATTTTCAACAGCTTATGTTTTTGCGCACTTGTGTGTTCCATTTTGTGTGCCTTTTTGTGTACCTCGTGTGCCTTTGTGTGCCTTATGTGGATTTTGTGCTTAAATATGCGTGCACACGTTGTTATCACTGATAATAACAACATTTGGTATTTTCTGCATTGAACGCAATATGTCGAAACATTTAAAATTATAATGTTAAACTCAAAATTCAACGAAAACGCTTATTTCTATTTTCAGAAGGTTTCGACCCCCCCTCTGTGAAAATCACGATTTTTAGGAGGTTACGTTCCTCGGATCAAATGTATCCTGATCGATTTGAAATCAGCATACTCCAATCCCCTTATATGCAAATTTTCATGCTTTCCTCCAAAAGGGAGCATCTTGCCTAAAATTCGATGCTTATCCGCCCGGCTACAGGGGGGCCCGTGGCGCTGCAGGTTCGGGAGCCCCTCAACCTCCTCCGATTAATATCACTGCTCATTCTCCTCAGTGTGTTACCAATTTATCTAATTATTAAAAGGGGGCCACCGCCCTGAAATGGGGAGCACCCGGGTCCCCGTCTCTATTTTCTGATGCCCCCACACAATTTTTTTTAAATAATAAGACTAATTTTATGATAATTACATTCTTTTATAAAGGTAGTCTGGGGGCCCCTCTGGCAGGGGGGCACGGGTCAATTGCCCCGTGCCTCCATATAAATCTGGCCCTGTATAATTGCGAATAGCATAAGAATGCGTATCTAGATACAATAAAAGTAAAAGAATGTACATTTCCAGATGAACACCTAACTTTCTTTGATGAACGAAACTATTTTTTTCTGGTGAGTTTTGAATGAACCTGCTAACCGTTGCTGTTGCAAATAAAAAATAAAAATAAAATTTTGTGCGATTTGCAAAAATGAAAAAAAAATGGAACCTACCCGAACCTATACCTAATCTAGCCTTTACCTAACATAACCAATATCAAACCTAACCTATACCTAACCTAGCCTTTACCAAAAAAACTAAAATAAAAATAAAAAGATTTGCGACAGAAACGGTTAGAAGATTAATTCAAAACACATAAAAACTCACCAGAAAAAAAGTTTCGTCCACCAAAGTGAATTCGGTGTTCATCTGGAATAATACCTAAAAGAATAACTGATCCATTAGTACCAAAATAATCTGCATTAGCCGTGTAATTTGTTATATTTTGTCATTTTTTTGTGCTGTACCATAGATAACAGTAGAACTGGATGTGACACTCCGCCGCCACGCGCGGTACACACTGCAGTACTGGCCCCATGGCCAGTCTCCTGGCCCATTCACTTGCTGCATATGACTATCATATAGACTGGTTTATCAGTCTATATGATATACTGTTATCTTCGTAAATGTTTGTTCTATAATATTATCAAATAAAAAAAAGTAAAACACACTAAAGAAATGCCATTACTAGAGACTGAAGAAATATGCATGAACATATTGAAATGATAATATTATATTCACTTCAACTCTTCGCCATTTAAAACTTTGCGAGTCAAAATTTACCATGAAACATATCAATAGAAGCGCAATTTTATTAGCTTTCCATTCATATATTTCGTTTTCTGATAAATGAATTGGAACCATGCATAAATTAGCGTTAAATAAATAAATAAAATCATCAAATGGGAAATTTTCCCGATTGAAGTTATTTATTTAGTTAACGCTAATTTATACATATAAGTAAATAAGTAACGTCACCAATAGGGAAAATTACCCGATTGATGATTGTGGAAATTATCCACCAAACACCCTCTCATAATTGGTAGAGTGGTAGTTTGTTTCCCCCCCCCCCTAGTGAGAGGTATTTTCCGCTCATAATAGGAGGGCGCGTATAGGGATATGTATATATAATTGTAATGGTAATGGGTAATAATTAAGGTAATTTAAGTAAATGATTAGTACTGGGATAGGATAAATTAATATTCCCAGTGGTTAATAAGCATTGCACTTAAATAATTAGCACCTTGATTTTGAAGCGCGGTCATTGGCCGCCGCCCATTAGATTCTAGGCCACCTGACATGATACACGTGTCATAGGTATTGGTAGCGGGGGTCTCGCCCACCTTGGAGAATCAGTACACTCCAGCCATTCGTGATAGTAACGTCTATTAAACTAACAGTTCACTACCAGCGCTCACCGAGTTAACATCTCTTATTAATATGAAGAGATTATGTACAGAGTTAATTGTACATATATAGTGTAAAGACAATAGGATCGTGTTAGAATCAACACACGGATGATAGCCGTGCGTCATGGATAACTTGGTGTGATAACCACTTGACGCCAACCACGATTACGCCTCCGCCCACCGCCTCTGTCATACACGGGCGGCTCTGAACACGGGCGACCACATCGGATCACAAGACCATTGCAGTTTTAATCAAACCCTGATCCACAATGCAACCCTACTATCCACCGATAAGTATCCTAGTTAGTTGATTGGCTGGGATAATGTGTCGATGCGATAGAACATGGGTTTTGATTAGGTAAGGACTTCAAATAAAATATGTATGTCACATAAATTCCCACATTGGTGCCCCGAGTAGAGGAATATTGATGATTCATGTGATTCAAGGTGGTCGTTAAGTGAGGTAATTATGAGCCTACCACAACCGCTGGTTATGAGGCTGGAGGCGGGGGTTTTCGCGGCGTCAAGAATGACTCAGCTGTTCAACTACCATATGCCATCACGCTGTGGTAGTAGATAACATCAGAGGTTACGTAGACTAGTTAGTGGTAATAGTTAAGTGCTGGTTGGTCATAGGCCGGGTTATGAGCTTTGACAGGCCAGCCAACGGCGCTTCCAGCACTTAGGATATATAATAATTAATTATCAGCTAGCAAATATTTTTAGTAACGTAATCTTTAATTTAATATTTTATTTGAGTTAATTAACTAAATCATGGCTAAGCACTCATTATCAGCCAAGTTAGCAATGCTCACAAGGATTTATAATGTATGTGAGGACGCAATTAAGGCAATTCCTATTGACTATAATAGTTTAAAGTCAGGTCTACCATGGCTAAATGAGCAATGGGAAATATATGAGGAGGCTTACTGCCTATATGAAGTTCAATTATAACAAGCTGGGGATAAAGAAATGATTCAGATATGTGTTATCAATCATAAACACGAATGTCAAAGATATCTCGATAAAGTAATTGAATATGAGGGATTACTGGAGTGTGCTCATATTCCATCTACAGCTAAAGCTTCTTTAACCCAAAGTTTGCAAGGTATTAAGCCAGAACCCCCCAACAGGGAGATCACGATTATTACGCCTGAAGGTAATCAGCTATATCAGCCACCCTCAGAGTTTAAGGATCCCTCGTTAGTGGGTAGTTATCCTGCGCCTGTTACGCAAATCAAACAGCCTGTAATTACGATTCAAACTTCTCAGCCTACAAGTAAACCACTTAGACCTACTAAAATAATAGATACAATCCCTAGTTCCAGGGCGACTACTTCTAGTGAAGTACGAATAATAAATTGTGTCTTATGTGAGGGGGAACATCCGCCCTCCACATGTAATATCTATTCAGATTGTTATACGAGAGCTCAAAGGTTAATGCGCCTTGGTATTTACCTAACCTGTCTCCGTGGTAAACATGCTTCAAATGCATGCCCTATAAGCTTAAGAACGTGTAGGAAATGTAAACAATCTGTTCATAACATCGCTCTTTGTCCTAACAGTGATAACAACTCAGACCCTACAGCAGTTAAAATGGCAGTCACTAATAAGAGTAGTTCAGCAACTGTTCCAACTGCCGAGTTGAAGGTGTGCCATAATGGTAATGCAGTCATAGTAAAGACAATGTTTGACAGTGGTACACAAAGATCCTTCATAAGCAGAGAGATAGTTGAATTATTACTACTACCCATAATTAATAAAGTGAACATAGCCATATCAGGTTTTCTCGCCAATAATGAGGCTCAAACCTATAACATAGTTCAACCCCTAGTCCAATTAGGAAGATATAAATGTAGGGTAGCTGCTGTAGTAGTCAATAATATTGGTATTAGTTTAACTGTTAATGGACTAGAGGACACAGCTGAAATGCTGAGGGATAATGGTGTTAAACTAGTTAGTAATACCTTCAAAGACGTTGATGGACCTTTCCAATTAATAATAGGAGCCGATTATTTTGGGCGTTACCTAAGGAAGGTCATCAAAATACATAACGTCTCAATGTTCACTAGTGCTGGTGGTAAGGTAATAATGGGACCCATCCCACATACCCATACAGCCGAACAGGAGAGTATTCCTAGTCATGCACAAACCCTATTGATTACCAGAATAGGAACCACTTTCTTGCCCACACCAATAAGTGAGGTTTTAGAGGAAAGTGGTATTCCAGTTCATAATGAATATATTGCCACTAATGAAAATCCTAATAATAATGTGTCGCGAAGAGATAATAACCTCAAATTGAATACAGGATTATGGTTTAAAGGCCCTACCTGGCTGAAAGAGTGTAATAATAATCCTAATATGGTTTCCACTCAGTCAGACATATCTGAAGATATATGGTTTAAAGGCCCTACCTGGCTGAAAGAGTGTAATAATAATCCTAATATGGTTTCCACTCAGTCAGACAAATCTGAAAATATAATAAGGGAACCTGAATTGATCCCAGATCCTGTGATAGACATAGAAAGGTTTTCCTTATTGAGCAATATTCCCTACAGGGTTAATACTCCCTGCAGGGTTAATACTCCCTGCAAGGTTAATATTCCCTGCAAGGTTAATAAAAGGAATAGCTCTGATCCTTTGAAGTTTTGTATCAGAACAATAAAGAAGCAGGTATTTCCTGAGGAATATCAGCTATTGGCTTCAGCCAGCCCCCATAGGAACAAATTGACCATATTGGGTCTATTCCTTGATCATGAGGGTATTAGGTGTCGAGGTCGAAATTTTCAAGCTGATCTTCCAAATAAAACCTGCCATCCCATACTAATTCCCAAACGCCATCATCTTACTAAATTGTTGGTGGAAGAATATCATAGGAACTCATTACATGGTGGAATGGCTACAATATTAGCCGATATCAGGTGTAATATTTGGATAAATCATGGTAGACAGGCAGTCAAATATTACCTCAGATCTCTCATTAAATGTAATAGATCTCAGTGTAGACTAGTCAACTATCTAGGTCCCCCTGAACTTCCCGCTGATAATGAGCTCTTAAAACCATTTGAGGTCAATGGTGATGACTATACTGGGGATACTATAACATCAGGAGATAACTCTCCCCACGATCAAGTATATGTCAGCATATTCACTGGTATCAGAGCTGTTAATTTTAAAATAGCTAAAGACCACAGTGCCGAAACCACTATTGAAATGTTCCGGCGCTATGTGGCCTGGGGTGATGTCACATGAAGCGTAACTTCAGTTTTCGCCGGCCCCCAGTGTGGAAATTATCCACCAAACACCCTCTCATAATTGGTATTGTGGTAGTTTGTTTCCCCCCCCCCCTTAGTGAGAGGTATTTTCCGCCCATAATAGGAGGGCGCGTATAGGGATATGTATATATAATTGTAATGGTAATGGGTAATAATTAAGGTAATTTAAGTAAATGATTAGTACTGGATAGGATAAATTAATATTCCCAGTGGTTATAAGCATTGCACTTAATAATTAGCACCTTGATTTTGAAGCGCGGTCATTGGCCGCCGCCCATTAGATTCTAGGCCACCTGACATGATACACGTGTCATAGGTATTGGTAGCGGGGGTCTCGCCCACCTTGGAGAATCAGTACACTCCAGCCATTCGTGATAGTAACGTCTATTAAACTAACAGTTCACTACCAGCGCTCACCGAGTTAACATCTCTTATTAATATGAAGAGATTATGTACAGAGTTAATTGTACATATATAGTGTAAAGACAATAGGATCGTGTTAGAATCAACACACGGATGATAGCCGTGCGTCATGGATAACTTGGTGTGATAACCACTTGACGCCAACCACAATTACGCCTCCGCCCACCGCCTCTGTCATACACGGGCGGCTCTGAACACGGGCGACCACATCGGATCACAAGACCATTGCAGTATTAATCAAACCCTGATCCGCAATGCAACCCTACTCTCCACCGATAAGTATCCTAGTTAGTTGATTGGCTAGGATAATGTGTCCATGCGATAGAACATGGGTTTTGATTAGGTAAGGACTTCAAATTAAATAGGTATGTGGCATAAATTCCCACAATGATTTTATTAATTTAGTTAATGCTAATTTATGCATGGTTCTAATTCATTTATCAGAAAACGAAGTACATCAATGGAAAGCTAATCAAATTGCGCTTCTATTGATACCCTTCATGATAAAAGTTGACTCGCAAAGTTTTAAATGGCGAAGAGTTGAAGTTCATGCATATTTCTTCAGTCTCGTAATGGCATTTCTTTAGCGTGTTTTACAGTTTTTTTATTTGATAACTTATAGAACAAACATTTACGAAGATAACAGTATATCATATATACTGACTGATAAACCAGTCTATATGATAGTCAGACGCAGCAAGTGCATGGGCCAGCAGATTGGCCATGGGGCCAGTACTGCAGCGTCCAGCGCGCGTAGTTGCGGAGTGTCACATCCAGTTCTACTTTTATCTATGGCTGTACATATTCACCTGGCAGTGATAATGTGCATCAGGAGCTTACACTCTATGCTCATTACAGACCTCATAGGTAATATGACATGGACTCTTTTTTTTGTGGAAGTTTAGTTTTAATAATAATACTTAATAGTTTTAATCATAATAGTTTAATGTGTTTTTGATTAATATGGAACTCATTTTTGTCGAATATCAATATTTATTTTCATATCTGGACGGGCCTGTCCCGCTTAGCACTGCCATAGTATTGATAAAAAGAAAAAAATCATCTATTACCTAAGAAATCTGTTTAAAGAAAAAATAGGTAATTATTTTAGTCAACATTTCCCTTCTTTTTTAAGTCCCGTCCTACTTATAGTCATGAAAGCTACAAGTAATGAATAATTAAGTTAGATTTTCAAAATGGTCACACTAGAGTCTGCTCAACCAATCTAAGTATTTTATCCTAGTTATAGGCTAGACTATACTTTGTATAGTAAACCCTTGATTTACGGACCTCAATATAACGAACTTCAGCGTTATCAAACATTTCCGGCCAGTCCGGTATATGCGGAGATATACCGCATAAGTTCGGTAAATGCGGGGTTCGGTTCGGTTAAGTATGTAAGTTTTGTTTTAATTTCCCTGTATACGTATAGTATTTATGATGGCTGCATGTACGTAAGTATGCAAACTTTTATCTAATCGAACGAACAAAGATTGTTATATGCGAAAAGTTTGGATCCATCGGATATAATGGATTTTTGGATATAACTTCGTTTCCTTCCCCCCATTCAATCAATCCATCATTGGGGGCATACGCCGGGGGGCGCGTCGCCTCGCCCACCCTACGACGCCACTCCCGGGGGTCACTACGCGCGAGTTCCCATGCAGGCTCCTTTCCCATACCAAGCAGCTCTCGACAAGAAACATCAACTTGCCCCAGCCACGAGCCTTGTGGGCGCCCCCTTGGCCTCCTCCACGCCGGATTGTTTCTTACAGATACAACCCGATGGGAAGGATCGGTTTCAGGGTAGCGTGCCACATGCCCATATAGCCGAATTTGGCGCTGACGGACTATGCAGGTAATAGGCCTCGATTCAGTCTCATAGTGCAATCGCTGATTTGACAAGTAATCATCCCAGCGATACCCCATTATTCTGCGAAGACACTTATTACCAAAGGCAGTGATTCGTCTCTTCAAGTCACTATTTAGTGTCCATGTCTCACAACCATAGAGTAGGACAGGGATCACAAGCGACTTGAAGATCCGGATCTTTGTCCTCCTGCACAGGTACCGACAACGCCAAATACTCCCGCTGAGCGAGTCCATAACACCGTGGGCCATGCCAATCCGCCGTAAGGCCTCTTGACTTGACCCGCCGTCATTATGGACTGCGCTGCCAAGGTATGTAAAACTTTCCAAGATCTCAATGTCCTCGCCACACGCATGAACAGACTGTACTGCTTCATCTAGTAAGTCTCCAAACACCTGGACCTTGGTCTTGAGCCAGGAGACCTCAAGTCCCAAAGGCTTTGCCTCCTCGTGCAGCGCCTCGAGAGCCATCACCAGGACCTCCAGCGATTCAGCAAAGATTACTGCATCATCGGCAAAATCAAGATCAGTGATCTTGGTGTTGCCGACGGATGCTCCACAATCACTTTGATCTACAACCTTGTCCAATACCCAGTCCATACAAGCGTTGAAAAGTGATGGGGCAAGGACGCACCCTTGCCTCACTCCTGTATTCACAGGAAAGAAGCTGGATACACCTGCCCCACACTTCACAGCACTCTCAGTCCCAGAATACAGACCAGTTTATCAAACCAATAGTCCTTGCAGGAATCCCTCGAAGTCGCCAGAAGATCCCAGAGTGACTCACGATGCACTGAGTCAAACGCCTTCTTGAGATCAACATAGGCTGCAAGCATCCCCTGTCGAAACTCACGTCGGCGTTCCACCAGGACACGAAGCGCTAGGATACGGTCCCGTTGTTGACTTACCAGGCGTGAACCCAGACTGCTGAGGTCTCTGATGCTTCACCAGATGACTGCGAATTCGTGTCAACAATAGATGGGCAAGCACCTTGCCTGGTACGCTGAGCAGTGTAATACCGCGGTAATTGTTGCAGTCCTGACGGTCCCCTTTCCCTTTCCAGATAAGGACGACCAGCCCCCTTTTCCAGTCGGAGGAATGGTACCTGATTGCCACACGGCAGTCAGGACAGCATGCACCCGCGGATCATGGCCTCACCCCAGCTTGAGGAGCTCCGCCTTTAA